>PVJH01000120.1:194760-465878 GCA_004026705.1 Nesogale talazaci
TCTCTCTCTCTCTCTCTCTCTCTCTCTCTCTCTCTCTCTCTCTCTCTCTCTCTCTCTCTCTCTCTCTCTCTCTCTCTCTCTCTCCTGTCTTCTTTTCTTGCCCACTAACCCCCATTTCTTAAATATAGAAAATACCCAATGGTTCCATAAGGCTTCTCAGTTAATAATGTCACTTTTGTTCTTCTCTTACCAATCCTGTGAAGAGCTACCTGAAGAAAGAACAGCCATTTCAAAGTCCATGGTAGCCTACGAAGTCTTTTGTGCCTGAAAGCCAGTTCTCTGTCTTCTATTCTACCCTACCGTTACTGTCTGTGATGGAAACTTATCTTACCAGTAAGGGATATGTTTTGCTTTGTTTCTCAAGTACACTTTTCTCCTTCAACTTTCATGCTATAGATATGAATATCTACCTAAAAACATTAAAGCACCCCAAGAGCTAAACAATTGTTTTTATCTCTTAACTAATATGATCAGGGTAAGGTTTGTCATTTGTATTGTGGTTGAAAATTGCAATAGTGTTAGAAAATAACCCTTGATAATCACGAGGTTGAAATGTGTCTGGTTAAATTTTAGGTAAGCTGCTTCCAGGTTAGGGCTTAAATATTTTCGAAAGTACTAGAATGTTGACACTGGGGGTAGGGGTGGAAGGGATCAAATTCTGGTTTAGTTGCTTGAAGGATATCCGTGAGATTCTCTAAAGGAAACAATTTCGTCTTTCAGAGTAACTTTTTGCACTGTTTGCTTTCTCAGCCAGGAGTTTTGAAAAAGTCAGCAGGCAACATAGTTATTTGGTAATGTCCTCCCCACTGCCAGGATGGATTAGGGCTGGGAGATCTTACAACTGGTGAGTAATAGGTCGTGTCTACTGGCCTTTCAAGATCCCCAAGGTGTGATCATTTTCAAGCATAGATTTCTGTCACCACCCTCCAAAGGGTGATTTGTCTGCCCTTGTACTCTTCCCTCACTGGGTTCCCAAGTCCAGTGACTTCAGTCACTTTAAAACATGGTTTTCCAACACTGCTAGTCTCTATCTTTCTCATACCAAGTTGATGGCCACTTTAGAGATACTGCTAAAGTGCAAAGGTTACATTAAATGATAGCTGTTTTATTTTAAGTAATTCTGGGGAAGTCTGAATAATGGTTTAATAAAAAAAGATTTGAAGTCTAATCATGTGCCAGATCCTCTAATCAACCCTACCTAATCTTCAGGTTAATAATAAGATAGAATGAACCTACCAAGATTACCAAATTGAAATCCCAAAAAACAGTTACCATAGCTTTCTGAGCTTAAATTCAAGTGACTTCTCTTTAGAAGTTACTGTTGGATTGAACTTTTTTGTTTGTTTTAAGAAACTCAATGGTGCTATTTGGTAGTAACTGAACTATGAACCACAAGATCAGTAGTTCAAATCCACCAGCTGTTCTTCAGGAGGAAAAAGAGACTATGTACCCTTGTATGGAAACCCTAGATAGAGTCACTATGTCTCTAAATTGTCCCAATGGCCATGGGTGAGTTGGTAAAGATTAAAACAAGAGTTACTGAAAGAATTTATCTGCTGTCATCCATTGATTTATAGCCGTTTAAATATTTTATTTATTAGAACATCATGCATGTATTTCACTTCAAAGAGACCGTGAAGATTGCATGAATAGAAATAGTTAGCATGTTGTGCAATAGAGTCAGTTCTGACTCATAATGACCCTATGAAGCATGACCTGGTTCTGTGCCATCTTAACAATTGTGCTATGTTTGAGCCTGTTATTTTATTTTTTTTAAATACGTTTATTGGGGGTTCTTCCATCTCATCACCATTCATACAATCGTCCAGTTTGTCAAGCCCATTTCATATCTTACATCGTCCTCCATCTCCCGTCATCCACTTTTCTCTTGTTCGTCCTCCTGAATGGGGGTTATAGATTGATCCTTGTAATCCATTCCTCCTTTCTCCCCCAATCCTCTCCTAATCCTTCTGGTGTTTCTACTCCCATTGTTGACCCTTAGGAGTTTATCTATCCTGGATTCCCAGTGTTGCAGGCTCTTAATTTGTAAGATAGAATTGAGGTCATGACAGTGGGGTTGAAGGAAGCACCAAAGGACTAGAGGGAAGTTGTGTGTACCATCGTGCTACACCGCACCCTGACTGAGCCCATGGTTACAGTCACCGTGTCAATCCAAGACCCTTGTCAAGGGTCTTCTGTCTATTTTACTAAGCCTGTCTTTTCAAGGACTCGTCTCTCCTGATCACATATCCAAAGTATGGAAGACCAAGTCTCGCCATCCTTGCCTCTAATTTAGGAGCATCCTGGTTGTACTTTTTCCCAAGACATATTTGTTTGTTCTTTTGAGAGTTCACAATATTCTTCACCATCACCATACATCAAGTGCATTGATTTTTCTTCTGTCTTCCTTATTCATTGTCTATCTTTCACATGAGGTGGTTGAAAATAGCAAGGCTTGGGTCAAGCGCACCTTGGGTCAAGTTCTCAAAGTAACATCCTTGTTTTTCAACACTTTAAAGAAGTCTTGAACAGCATATTTACCCATGCTTAGCATAATGCTTAGCATTGGTACTCAATGAATCATAACAACAATCACACTAGTTTTAAGTATGGTAATTATTATCATTATCAACTTCTTCAGCCAAAGCCTCACTGATTTATAACCCTCACTTCACATTGTGTTGTAGAACTGTCAGCCAAGTGATTGAGGACTCAGCAGAGGTATGCTGTTACCACGGGTTGTGTTGTTACTAACCTTGTCTACTGGTGGTTCTTTGACTTGAGCCTAAACCCTTTCCCCCAAGGCTCAAAAACCAGCATAGCTGAATTCTCTCCAAATCATGGTAGCCCTATGTGTTGCACAGCAGAACTGCTTTAATGGCTGTTATTTTGTAAGCAGAAAAGCAACCTTTTCTTCAGAAGCATCTCAGTGGGTTGGAACCACCAACCTTTTGAGTTGCAGTCCCGTGATAAAGCATATGTTTTCTATGGCATTTCCCACCTTGTGATTTAAACTAGTCATAGCTAGACAGTCTATTTAGATTAATTATGACCTTAGAGAACAGAGTAGGACTTCCCCATAGAGTTTCCAAGACTGTAAATTTTTACAGAACTAGAATGCCACATGACTACATCTTCCTTCTGTGGAGAAGCTGAGATTAAATTGTTGACCTTTCAGATAGCAGCTTGCCACGTAGCCACTATACTACCAGGGCTCCTTTTTGTGCCTTTGTATCAAGCAAACTTTTCCCCTGGTAACTCAAATGCTGCTTTCCTCCCACCAGATCTCATCAGCTCTAAGCCTCAAATCTTAATGGCTTCCACAGTAGCAAGGTTAGAATTCTAGAGGACAGGACTAAGCACATCTATAGAACCTGGGGAGCTTTGATTAACTACCCCACTCAAGTACTTGTTGGCCTACTGTAATTAAGGTCTGGCCCTATATAGTGGCTTAAATCATGAACCTACAGTTTCCTCTTCTTTAGTTGATGTCAAAACCACTCAAGAGCTTGGAAAAATACAAATGTCTGCCTAATACCATGGGGTCCAGTATTTTCAAAAGATTCCTAGATGACTTTCATGGTAACCCACAGTTTGAGAACCCTGGACTTGGGTAACTACTATACATACTTATCTAATTTCTCCTAAGTCTTAGAACTGCATTGTCTTTCCTATGCTACATAAACCTGCGGCTGTTTCTTCTAGACCCATGTAGTTGATAACTACCATGCCCCCAAACCCAAACCAAACTCATTGCCAGTGAGATAATTCTGACTGACAGTGACCTTAGGGTTCAGGTTAGAACTGCCTCTGTGTGTTTATAATACTGTAATCTTCATGGCAGCAGAAGCTGTCTTTCTGTCTTGCAGAACAGATATTGGATTTGAACTGCAAACGTTTTAGCTATCAACCCATCATGTTGCCCATTGTGTTAGGCAGGGCTGACTAGAGAAACAAATCCAGTGATTTTATGCATATATGAAAGAACTTTATATCAAGAAGTAATTTATATCAATAAGTGGCCCCAGCCCAGTCTAACACAAGACCATAAGTCTGAGAGACTCAGTCAGCCATGTGCAATGACACAGACTGGAGGAAAATCACAGGCCAGTGGGTGCAGAATCACAAAGATCCAAGGCCAGTGGAAATGTGGCAGATCTCTGGCAGATCTCAGGGTCACCAACCAGAAAAGTGAAATGGAAGATGGGGGAGAGGGGTGGCAGGGTCCCCACTTATAAAAAGGCCACACCCTCAGTGGCATAGGTCAGGCTGTGACTCAATAGACAGATTAGACTCCATCCCTAGCCAGGAGTGTCCATTTGACATAAAAATCATTGGACTATCTCATCTACTATCCAATCAGGGCTCCTGATGAGGCCAAATGGGCCACCGGAAATGAAATTGCTGATTTTAGTTTAGAAACTTTCTCCTTACCCTTGGGTCCCAAAGACAGAAAGGAAATAATATTTGAGCCAAAGAAATATAATCAAAGGCATGCTGGGATTGTAGAATCAGCTGTAGTTAGTGTAGGACTATAGATGTGAATTCAAAAGGTTTAAAGACCCAAGACAATAACTGTGATCAAAACCAGATAAAGGCCCTTCTCCTGCCAAGGCAGTCCAACGTGAGGTAGCATATACTTCCTGGACCACTTCATATAGCAAAACAGAATGTAGAGTGTGATAAACCCTGATGTAATTAGAACAAAGAAGGAGGAAAAGTTGTGCTTGTGGGTATTTCTGACGAGTGCCTGGTTCTGCTCACCAGGACCTAAACCCGAGGTTTGTCTTTATTCATCTCCAAGTTCCAAGAACTTCTCTGTACCTTGTCCACTAGATTACAGGCTACTATATTTTTGCCCCTAAGCCTTCCTTCCACTTCCCCCAGTACAGGCTCACTCCTTGTGCGATGTAAGGTTTTATGTCCACTTGGCTGGGCCAGGATTCTCAGTGATTTGGCAATGGAGGCTTAGGAATCCCCCATGACAAATCTCCTCCATGATGGAATCCACTATGAGCAGTCAAGTGGATGGGGAAAGTTGGAGTCAAGTGTAATCCCCTCCCTCAGGTCACAGCTCTCATGCAATTTGAAGAAAGTTTCCTCAGGGGTGTGATTTACTTCCTCTATGAAGGCCCTTCATAGCTTGTTTTTTTTCTTAATCTAGATCCTGCAACTGGTGCATAGACCTCCAGTTCTTTAAACTGAAGCCATTGACCTACCGTATTGCCTGCCTAATCTGGGAGTCTTCAGTGGTCTTCCATAAGACCAGTGATCTTGGATTTATTTTTCCCTAAAGTCAATGTGTGTATATATATGTATGTATGCATGTATATATAGTATAATTCAGTTCTTCCTCCTGCTTGATGTGCCAGAAAACTGTGTCTGGCTTCACCCAGATTATCATAGGATCGGAATATCTCACTGGTGTCTTTGTTGGCATTGCTGATCTTCCTGCTTTCTTTACTTCTCAAGGGCAAAACAACTTTTTTGAAAATTCTGAGGACAGATGTGAAGACTAACTCCAAGGAACAATTGATAGGATCAAAAAGTGATCATCCCACACAGGAACTCCAGAGTGGGCAGTAACTATTGTCAGCACTACTAGGGGCTCCTTCTCAGTTTTTCCTGGTCCTCTGATTGAAAGGTCAAGGTCCCTAGAGGAAGTCAGCCTACAGTTCATGCTTGTGGTCCTGGACCCTAGAGCAATACCATCCTCCAGCAGAGGATGAGAAAACTTTCTACTTACTCCTCAAACTGTTCCAACAACAGGGTCTGCTATGACCAAATTCTCAAAGCAATCCAATGTTGTAACAAATGGGTGAAAGTGTGATGCCAATTTTTAAAAAATTTAACAGCTTTATTGACACATAATTCACATATCCTATAAATCAATGGTTTGAATATATTAAATTGTGTACAATCATCATCACAATCAGTTTTAGAACATTTGCTTCTTTCTTGTACTTATTCTTCTTAGCTACCCATTTCTTTGAATCTTCCCTGTAAATAAATCCAAGAAACCATTAATCCTGTTAAGTTCTCTATAGATTACCTATTCTGGATTTATCTACCTATCCTGGATATAAAAGAAAACATACAGAAATCAACAATAATAATAAAGCAGTGGAAAACCTCAATAAAAAAGAAAGCAGAAAATAATAAAAACTAGAACACATTTAAAATGGATCAAAAGAAACAAATAGTAAGGGGATAAGTTTTAACCTAACTACATCTTTATTTGTCTATTTTCCAATGTACTCTGCAAGGCTAGTCACATCCCTGGTCAATGATCAAGGGTGAATTCACAGGAGGCTTACTCCACGGTGGGACATTGTAAATGGATTTAGGGTGTTGGGTGCTCAGAATTTAAACTCTAATGCTGTTCCCTCCTCCAGTCTCAGATTTATGATTTACCATCTTTGGATCACACAGGCTGGTGCATTCCTTCCATGGGGACTTAGGTGGCACAGCACTTAAAGCGTTCCTTGCTTTAAGAGAAGCATTGAGAAGCACAGACCCTATTCTTTCTGATAGGATCAGAAATTATCTGATTTCTTCGTCACACTCTGCTATAGCACCCATATCTTCAGTAATCTCATGAGGACAAGCACAGAGTAGGGCCATGTTATAAGAATGAATTGTTCTTAGATTAAGGCTATGATTAAATGTGAACTCAAAACCTAGTCATATATCTTTGGTTTATTTATGCCCCTGTTCCACTTTAGAGATATCATTTTATTGGGAACATTATAAACCATCCCCATGGGGCATATGGTGATTCTATTGATAGTATCATCAACTTAGCGCAGAATTCATTAAAATGGTATTGAGTTTAAAATACTGCTGAGATGAAAAGAAAGTATGCATGTATAAGAAAGCTTTCTAGGCTAAAATACATGGGCTGTTAGTTTGCACAGATTAATACCTTAAGTGACTGGCCACGATTTACACACTAAGGCTTGAAAATAGGGCAGATCTTTCAATAACCCTCATTCACAAATGCAGAACGATGTCTACTGAACTAAAATGTATCATAAAAAAATCAAAGAGAGTATGAAAATAGCAAATACATGATAGTCTTGAGTTGCTGTTTATGGGGCACCCTTAAAGCAAGAAATCTGAAGCAAAGTCCAATGACTTCCAAGTCTGTAACCTTGGATCCACTTCTTCTCACCCTAGGGCATTTCAGCCTTAAATCCAAGGGAGTATTTCAGTTCCTTTAATCTGATTTATGTATGTTTAAAGTAACATCCTGTTCATTTAGTGGGGTTTACAAATCATTGTGTGACCTCCAAAGAATGCTATGCACCTCTAAAGGACAGTGCCTAAAGTCCTTGCTGTCTACCAATGGCTAGGTTGAAACTACATCAAAGATGCAGGATTAGGAACACAGTGTATTCTCCCCTTGAAGGTAAGTAAAACTGAGCATTTTTCCAGAGGCTGGTTGTCCTACTTCATTTACCCACCAACAGAAGTGAAGTCAACTTCTCCAAAATAGGCATGCCCCTGCACCCCCACCCTCAACTGTTGACTTGAATTTCCAGTAAGGTTCACTGAGAACTCTTGTAGGAGGAACTGTTGACTTGGGGTGACTGTAGAACACTGTTATATATGGCAGGAACTAATGAGTCTTCCTCCTCTCCACATGAAAAATTGACCCCAACTGCAACCAGGGCTCCTCTTGAAGTAGTTTTAAATTGTATGGATCATGATCAGGGACAGTACCTGTTTATTGGAAGGCTACATTAGAAGATAACAAGACCTGTGAACATATGCTTACCTAGTGCAATTTTAACAAGTAAAAATGTTTTAAAGCATGAATAACTTATGACTATAGTACCATAGCTTTCAAACAGGCAAATGTAAAACCCCATATTTCCAAAAGAATACTAATTGTGTCTTCTAATTAGTATCCAGAAGCTAACTTGCCCTTTTTGGCTCTGGTACCAGAACAGGCCTTGGCCAAACAATTATTTCAACCCTGGAGTGATAGCCATCTTTAACAGCAACAATAGTTTGGTCCTCAGCCACAGGGAAGTTCAGAACAAACCCGTTGCCCTGGGAGAGGCAGTGATCAAAGACAGTGAGCAGGTGGCCTGCATATACGGTGGTGCTTATGCTCTGTCCTCCACACCCAAGGCAGCCACTGATAGGCCAGGCTTTTACTCTAGGCATAGGGAATCTGAGATTGAAATCACGTCTGGTCTAACCCTGACCAAGTTCTTTACAAAGATTAATCCTGACTTCATAATTAATCATCACTTTCTGGTCCCCCAGGGTGATGTCACTTCTGCTGAGAGACAAAACAGGCTCCCATTCCATGGCTCTGGCTCAAGTGAGGACCTTCGTCTGTCTGGGAAGCTGCCTGGAGTCCCTTCCCAGACTGTGCCTGCAAGGAGCCCCTAACGTGGAGGGTGGTCCCACCATGGTCCCTGTTGTGTATTGTTTTTGCTGATGGCTATTCAAAGTTATGAAAGTGGGAAGCTTAAAACATGGGAAGTGAGCAAAAGAAAGCTAATCACTCAGACTCCCTCTTTCTATGCTCAGTCGCTATTCATGTAGATGCATTTTCCTCTAGTATCTGCTTTTATTCTCTTGGCAATAGATTTTCAGAGTTATAATATTAATCAATTGTGGTTATATTATAAGCTTACAAATTTTCATCCTACCTCTTCACCAGCTATTCTAACAGTAATTTCAAAGTTCATATATAATCCCTTCACCCCCAAACCAAATCCAGAGTCATCAAGTTGATTACAACTCACAGCCAACATATATAGGGTTTTTGAGGCTATACATCATTACAGGAGCTGATAGCCTCTTGCTCCCAAAGCAGCTTTGAACCACCAACCTTGGGGGTAGCAGTACAACATTTACCTGACGGTGTTACAGCAACAACAACAACAAAAGCTCAAACACTGCCATGACTACATTACCACTCATCATGATCTTAAAAACCGTGGAACTGCCTCTGGGTGTTTCTGAGATTAACACTTCACAAAAGTTATGCAGCAACAGTCCCCTTGAGAAACCCTGGGAGGCTATTTCTACTTATGGGCATGTAGGTGTTTGCTGGCTAATATGCACCATACTCAGTCACCACCCATTTGTTGTTGTGTGTTGTGCATTGGGATGCACCCCTCAGGTATGGTGGTTCAAAACCACCAGCCTCTCAGAGGGAAAGGGGGTTTTCTACTCCTGCAAACAGGCTCAGAAACTATTAGGGCAGTTATACCCTGTCCTATGATGTCACTATAAGTTGGTAGCATCTCCAAAGCAGTGAGTTTGTTTTGTTTACTTGTGAAGACTTAAGGTATGCCACTGATATATCAAATACATGGTTTCAGGACAGCTGCCAAGTTAAGAAAAATTAGCAAGAAGGAACCACAGAAGACTATATGAATCACAGCACAACATTATCTGATGTAGTGCTGGAAGAAGAGCCCCTTTGGTTGGCAGTCATTCTAAATAGGATTTGGTAACAATAGACTTGTTACCTCAGAGTAGAGCCCACCTGTGACAGTCATGTGCTTGATGTCAATTTCATGATTGAGATGTAGGGGTGGAGTCTGCCTGTTAATCTGGAGATGACCATTGGGTAGCCATCTCCCCAGTTGTTGGGAGTCAGTCTCCAAGATGACAAACTATGGACAAGACAAGATGGCAGTGTCTGAGGAGCTGGAGAAGTCACACGGCCTTATCCTGATGGAACCAGACCTCTGAAGCTGGTGAAGCCACATGGAGACCTCTGCCAACACTGAGTTGCTTCTACTACCACTGGATGCTGTTGATGGACCCTGAGTCCTGGAAGCGAGGAGCCGTGGGGAGACCCCTGCCGGTGCTGGGATTCTGCACCCACTGGCCTGTGACTTTGTGAGTCGGAAGGAGACTTTATAGACTGGGATAGGACTTATGACTTTGAACTGGACTGGGTTGGGATGCTTTCTCAATGTTTCATTCCTCTTGTATGTAAACCATTCCCTTATAGCCATATGCGTGTCTATGAATTTGTCTCTCTAGTCTACCCAGAATAACATACCACCTTAATGAAAAAGGTAGAGAAAAGCTTTTCGGACATTTGCTAATGCCACTTGCTTGGTAATGAGAAGATTTGCAAATATATATGATAATTTGAACATGTAGTGTATGAAATATGAATCTAAGAAAGTTGAAAGTCATCAAATTAAATAAAGTGCATAAAAATCCATCTTAGACATTAATGAGCTGAAAGGGATTAGTGTTGGCCATTTTGAGGCTGACAATCACGTTTTACTGTACTAAGAGGTAAATTTTAAAGAAATGGTGTCATATTGATGATCAAAAAGAACGGTTCAAAATATGTCTTGAGAGCAAAACCCTCCGTGCCAGAGTTCGATTGACACTGTGATCACGTGGGCTCGGGCACAAGAACAACTGTGAGGATGGTGTAGGACCATGAAGTGTCTCATCCTGTTGTGCATAGAGATGCTATGCCTAGCGCTGACTCAATGGTACCCGGCAACTCCTTCAACATGCGTGTCAGTGACCAGGATTAGCCATTTATTTACAGTTTTTCTTTTGAGATAAAATGTGAATATCATGGAAATAAAATATCCTTAGTAAATATTCTCTGAGTGTTAGTATTTGTTTTTAGCAGCGTCACTTTTCAAGTTAGAAATGCCAACACAAGCAAACATTGTCATTTTGGAATGCTCTTTTATGTTTCGCTTCTATTAAATACTGACCCAATCTTGCAAACAATTGCTGTTATATTTTATATGTTTCTTTTGCCCACTTATTGACATAAATTTTGAAATAAGTACAAATATTACCTGTAAATAAATATCTAAGGATTACCAAAAATGAAAGAGAAAAAGGAAAAAGGCAGGCTCTTCTGTTTTCTTCTAGGAGTTTTTCAACTTTTTGAAACTTGTTTTCCATTCCTGTGTTATTTTATGTGCTACATGAATATGTGGAATTTCTAATATATAATTCCTGGTACATAATAAGTGCTTGATAAAAATGTATTAAATATAATAATAAAATATATGTCTTGAAGTAAAATGCTGTCAGTGACAAAATAGTAGTCACACACCTACAAGGAAAACCAGTTAATATGACTATTATTCAAATTTACTCCCTATTACTCAAATTTGCAACCCCTACAGCCAGTGATGAAAAAATAGAATTCCTATTTCCTTAGTTTGAAATTGATCAAACACATAATTTGGGTCATTGATAACCACTGAAGATTGGCATGTGAAAGTTGGAAACAAAGAGGAGAATTAGTAGTTGGAAAATATGGCCTGGGTGATAGAAATGAAGAGGGTACTAGCATGATAAGATTTGGTAAAATCAACTACGTTGATTCCAAATACTTTTTTTAGCAGTATAAATGGCAATGATGCATGTGGATTTCAGGGAGAATACACAGGAGTTAAATTGACTGCATCTATGGAAAGAGAGGATGGTGAAGCTCAATGTCCTCAGCCAAAACAAAGTCAGGGGCTAAGTATGCAGCAGACTGTCAATTGCCTCTATGTAAACTTAGGTTGAAGCTGACAAAAGTGAAAACAAATTAATGAGAGTCCAAATACAATTGTTTTTGAATATCTCATCCAAACGAAGAGACGATCTCAACAATAGAGCTGACACATTGACCATTACTGACAAAGACCTGACAAATGGCTGGATGCCATCAAGAAAATCATACTTACAGAAATGTGAAAGTCCTTAAAAAGTAAAGGATGAAAGAAAAGACCAAAGTGAATCTCAGAAAAGACTCAGATTGTGCTCTTGAACATGAAGTAACTAAAGCAAGTGGAGAAATAATGGTGTCAAAGAGCTGAAAAGGAAATTTCAAACGACAGCTCAAAAATTGAGTAAAATAGTATAATGAAATGTACAAAGACCTGAAGTTAGAAAAGGGAAAGGGGAAAAAATGCTCAGCATTTATCAGGCTGAAATATTTAAAGAAAAAAAATCCAGAGTTCATAAGGATTAGGACTTCAGAGTAACAAATACCAGAGGGACTCTGCAGAAATCAGTGCAGCAGAGTTAGTAACAGGGAAATTCCACAATGCTAGGTCATAGAAGGAGCATTATAAAGATAAGTAGACACAGATCTACTAGGATTTGAGGAACTGGGGGCTTACCACAGTGGAAGCTGTCTAGGACTTGACCTTAACCCTGCCACCGTTTGGGCTGGAGACAGGTTCATTAAGAACCAGTGAAGGAGCTTTAAATCTCAACAATCACATCTTGCCACTGCCTTGGGCCTGGGATTAAATCCCTCTGGTCCCACTGTCAGGAATTGGGGCTCAGCTATATTGTTATTTTGTTGCCCTTTCTTCTACATATCTCCCCACAGCGTCAGCAGGCTTAGGTTTTTGGGGGTCCCCCCCCTTTTTCTCTTCCCTCTTCTCTCACATGCCACCACCAACATCCAACCACTCCCTTTAGCCTAGGGCATTTACCTCTGCCCTCCATCCAGCTGGGAGAACTCCATTTTCTATAGCATAATGCAAGTCTGGGGAAAGCTCACCCACCCTCCAACAGGGGATATCTTACCCAACTCCTTCTGGAGAAATCACCTCTCCACCCCTTCTTCCAATGAAACCCTGCCTGCATGGCTGGGGGCTCTCCCATTCATCCTCTGTGGTCCCAGTAACTCAGTGAACTTCCTCCCACCCACCATAGTGCCTCACACAGCCTAATGCAGTTCTATCAACATTCACCAACACTTCATGCTGCTGTGGGAACCTCTGCAGTGATCTACCTGACCAGGGCAATTCTGGCCACCATTCCTGATGTTTTACAGAAAAGTGGGCAACCTACCAGCCTTCTGTGGCACTACTGTTGCAGTGGGCATGCCCGCACACCCTCTGCAGCACCTCCAGTTACCATGGGCCACATCATCATGGCTTCTTGTGAGTTCATCAAGTATGTCACCTAACCAGGATCCCCTGAGAGGACTATACAACTTGCCCTCCAAATTATAGAAAACTGGTTGCCTAGGAAAAGAATGAAGCCACAGAACATAAAAGTGGTAGGTCAATTCCATAGTGAAATTAGCTGCAGGCAGTTCAAAGAAGCATTCCTATGAGTCTCCCAGAGAGAGCCAGGTACTTTTTGACTCCCTGGAAAATGGCATCTGAGTCCTCTAAAACAATGCAATACAAGCAGCAATCAGCCCAAATGACCTCAATGAAAAAAGAGGAGAAACAAAAGGCAATGGCAGAAGACGTCCTGAAGTTAACAATGTGCATAGAGGAAGCAGATATTGATCTGTCACAGAAAGAAATTTTCAGAATGCTGCTTGGAATCATACAGGATATGAGGAAACAATACAGAAAAAGGATGAAATGATAGAGGAGATAGTCTATACACCACAGGGACGTATAAGAGCTTAGCAACAAGATATCAAAAACCAGTATCAGACTCACGGTCACTGCACCAGTGACCTAGAGGACAGCCAAGCAGACTTTAACAAATGTGAAAAAAAATCTAATAAGATCATCAGAGAGACTGGAGAAAGCCTAAGCGCTACATCTGGTGCTCTGAAGAGGAACATCAGAATAATTGGATTACTGGAGGAAGGCACAATGAAGAAGCTATCTCCAACAATAGTGAGAGCATTCTTGGCAGAAAATTTCCCCAGCTAAGAAATGAAAACCAAGCAAACCATTCCAGAGGCTAAAAGAACATCAGCTAGACTGAATCTCTAGAAGTCACCAAGACCCATAATAGTTAAACTATCCAACTTTGAGGAAAAGGAGAAAATCATGAGAGTAGTGAGGGAAAAACAATCAATTGAATATAAAGTTTCCCAAATAAAACTATGTGCAGACCTATCAGCAGACACTATGAAGAAGAGGAGTAAAGTAACATTTCAAAAATTGAAGGAAAATAATGCAAACCCAAGCATACTCTAACCAGTAAAATTATCTGTCAAGATAGATTGAACAGTAAGAGTCTTCCCAGACAATGAAAAACTCAAAGAATACCTTAAAAGAAACTCAGCCCTACAAAAGATCCTTGCTGACCCAGCATGGGCAGAAGAACAACCTCACCTAGAGGGCAACAAAGAGAAAACAGCCCCCAAGAAAGCATTGGCTTAAAAGTGGAAAGTCAAGAATGATCTACCCTTACACACAGGCACAACACATGGAAAAGAGATGGAGGTAGGGAAAGACCCAACACAATAGGTATGAAATGACAGGACAGACTCCACAGATGGAGATAATAACCCTAAATATCAATGGATTGAAATCAGGTACTAAAAGACTGAGGCTATCAGACGGGTTTAGAAAACACAACCTATCAATCTGCTGCCTATAGGAGACACGTCTCAAGACTACAAACAAAAATAGGCTGAGAATAAAAGACTGGAGAAAGGCATACAAAGCAAACAGCAATTCAAAAAAAGCAGGAGTAGCAATTCTAATCTCAGATAAAATTGACCTCAAAGTGCAAACCATAAAAAGAAATAAGGAGGGACACTATATAATGCTCAAGGGAATGATAGACAAAGAACCAATAAGCGTTTTAAACATATATTCTTCAAATGAGAGACTCACTAAATACATAAATCAAACACTCTAAAAGATGAAAAGAGAAATCACAGCCTCAACAATTATAGTGGGTGACTTCAATGTACCACTCTCTGAGAAAGATGGATCACAGGGAAAGAAACTCAACAAGGTGGCTAGAGATCTACATTAGGATTCGACAATTTAACCTCCTATTCTCACCACCAGAGGGCAGTGATGCCCCCCCCCAAAAAAAATTAGACAATTTGACCTGATAGATATTTATAAAACTTTTCACCCAAGTGCAAAAAAAATTCACATTCATTTCAAGCCCACATGACACATATTCAAAGATAAGGCCACGTGCTGGAGCAGACGGCTAATCTACATAAATTTATGCACATTGCTATCATACAGACATCGCTCTCTGACCACTGTGCCGTAAGGCTCGAAATCAACAAAAGTCAGATGAAGAAAACCAGAGGAAGCAATTGGGGGATGAATAACACTATTGCAAAAGGAGTGCATATGGGCCCAGATCAGAGATGAAATGAGGACATTTCTAGAAACCATTGAGAATGAGAACACGATGTACCAAAACTTATGGCACACAGCAAAGGCAGTTATCCATGGAAGTCTCACAACAATGCATATGCACATGATAAAGGAAGAGAAACTTATGATTGATATGCTGGCATAAAATTTACAACCACTAGAGCAGAGTCAGCAGAACAATCCTACTAACAGCAAAAGAAAAGAAATAATAAAAAACAGGGCTGAGGGAAGAGGGAAATTAAGAAAACAAGGGAAAAAAATCAATGCTGCTAACAATTGGTTCCTTAAAAGGATAAACAGCATCAAAAGACCACTGGAAAACCTAACCAAAGGAAGGAGGAAACAAATTTCAACAGCAAGGATGAGGGATGAAAAAGGGAATATTACAACAGAGTCTAATGAAACCAAAAGAATAATTACACGATGCTATGAAGGGCTGTATTCCAATGAATTCCACAACTTTGAAAGACATAGACAAATCCTTGGAAAAACAATCCTTCCGTAGACTATCTGAGATGGATGCCAAGAATCTCATCAAATCCATAGCAATAGAAGAAATAGCCAAGGTTATTAAGGTATTACCAATTTTTTAAAAATCCCCTAGACCAGATGGCTTCACAAGAGAATCCTACCAAGCATTCAGGGAAGAACTGACAATGGAGTAGTACACATCACTAAAAAGCAGTGATGAATGCATGAAGCACATCACTGCATGGGAAGAACTGGAGAAAATTATGTTAGGCAAAGTTAGCCAAGCAGTAAAGGACAAGTACTGACAAATACAACATGAGTTTACTGCAGTAAACAGAATATATATATATATATGTGTGTGTAGATATATATGTATCTATGTGTATATATACATATATGTGTGTATATATATATTCACACACACACAAGGGGCAAAGGGAAAGAGCTACTGTACACAGACTTTCCTGGGATAAGGTCCTCTTAATATGGCAGGGGCCAGACCAAATGCAGGAATACATATGGTAGCCAACTAAAAAGGAGGGAGACAAAAGAAAAAGGAAAGAAAAAAGTACGGGTAGTGGGGAAATAGGGCACTAACCCACCCAAGGGAGAATATTATTTATATCTCCACAATAAAAGAGGGACCAGACTTCAACCTGGTGGTCCAAGATGTGAATGCAACATACCAGCATGAAGCAGGGAACTAGTAGAGAGGGCTGAGGGCCCAGCCCCAATCCTAACTACATGGACAGCCACCCCTCCCCATGGAACAACTTATTCAGAGGACAGCAATGAAGCTGCAGCTCAGGGAGGGGGACATGTCTGATCAGAGCACATGGGAGAAAATGAAGGAGGAGGAAGAGAGAGTGGAGCACATCCTGGCCCATAATCCTTGAGGACGATATCCCTGTTCATAACAGACAATGTATAGGGAGGAAACTATGACTGGCATCACTGTGAGACATGACATCCCTCATTGACCCATACTCTTAGAGGGGACCACACTGGAGGCAGTGTGGGAACTGTGCTCGATCTGGTCCCTCCACACCGAGGCAAAACACCTGGGGCATGCACAAGAATAGGAGCAGAACAAGGAATTCCCAAGGAATACCAAAAATAGACTTTGAGTCTAGGACGTGGTACCCCATCAGACTCAACTGGAAAAACACTCCTAAAGGTCAAGAAACAGACCTTGAACCATTTACAGGCTTTTCTCTCTTTTTTATTGTTCTTTTGTTGTTGCTGTTGTTTTACTTTCTTTTGTTGCTTTGTTTTGCTCTGTCTTGTTTTTGTGCATATTATTATCTCTACAGGTCTATCTACATAAGATAAGCTGCATAAATCATATGGAGGAGAAAATAATGGGACCGAAGTTTCAGGGAGCACATGGGAAAGAGGAAGGTGTGGGAAAGGCAGTGGTGTTAACATACCCAGGAACAAGGGAACCACAAGTGATCTAAAATGAGTGGTGAGGAGGGTGTAAGAAGGCTGGTAGGGCTTGATCAAGCGCAATGTAACAGAGAGGAATTACTGGAACCCTAAGAAAGGCTGAACATGATAGTGGAACAAGAGAAAAGTAAAACAAAACAGAGAAAAGAAATAGGCAAAGGGTGTTTATAGGAGTCTAATTATAAGCATGTACATAAGTAAATATATTTATATATGATGATAGGGAAATAGATCTATGTGCATATATTTATAGGCTTAGTATTAAGATGGCAGATGGACATTAGGCTCCACTTCAGTACTCCCTCAATACAAAAACACTGTTCTATTAAACTGGCACTCCATGATGCTCACCTTCCTGACACGTTTGCTAAAGACAAAATGGGTGCATAACCAAGTGATGAAGAAAACTGATGGTGCCCGGCTACCAGAAGATGTAGTGTCTGGGGTCTTAAAAGTTTAAAAATAAACAATCAGCTGTGAAGCAACAAAGTCAACATGGAAGTAGCACACCAGCCTTTGTGATCATGTGGAGTCCGTGGGATCAGGCATCAAAGAACTAAAAATCACGTCATTGTGAGTGAGGGGGAGTGTAGAATTGTGAGCAAAAGTCCATCTATAAGCAACTGCACAATCTCTCATGGAGAGCAGATGAGCCAGTCAGGGTGCAGTGTAGGAATGATGAAACATTCTTTAATTCTTTAATGTTTCCTCTCCACCACCATCATCATCCCAATTCTACCTTAAAAACCCAGCTGGACTCTTTAATGTTTCCTCTCCACCACCATCATCATCCCAATTCTACCTTAAAAACCCAGCTGGACCAAAGGATGTACACTGATACTGATAGGAATTGGAAACACAAGGAACCCAGGACTGATGAACCTCTCTGAACCAGTTGTGAGAGTAGCCATACTGGGAGCGTGGAGAGAAGGTGGGGTAGAAAGAAGGAACTGATTACACAGATCTACATACAACCCCCCTCCCCGGGTGACAGACAGCAGAAAAGTGGGTGAAGGGAGATGTCAGACCGTGTAAGAAATGATAAAATAACAATAATTTATAAATTATAAATTATGAAGGAGGGGTGGGGCATAGAGGGAGGGGGACATGAGGAGCTGATACCAAGGGCTCAACTAGGAAGCAAATGTTTTGAGAACGGTGATGGCCACAAATTTACAAATGTGCTTGAAACAACGGATGGATAGCTGGATTTTGATGAGAGTTGTATGAGCTCCCCAAAAAATGAGTTTTAAAAATCTAAGCCTCCAGTTGCAATATTTCAGGGTTCTCTGAATTGTGTTTTATTGACTGTGTAAAGGCACTCAACTGTGTGGATCATAACAAACTATGACTAGCCTCATAAGAAATGTCAATTCCAGAACACTTCACTGTGCTCCTGTAGAACCTGTACATGAACCAAGACAAGGGAGCGAGGGATTATTTCATGGTTCAAAATCAGGAAAGGGGAGACATCGTTGTATCTTTTCACCATATATATTCAATCCGTATGCTGAGCAAATAATCTGAGAATCTAGACTATAGAGACGCATTAACATTGGCTGCAACAATGGGCCCACCTATATTAGCAACTGTAGGTGTAGCACAGAACTTGGCAGTGTTTCATTTGGTTACACAGGGTCGATGTGCCTTGGAAACAACTTGACAGCACCTTACAACATAACAATGTAGGCATAGGGTTGCTATTAACCAGAGTTGGCTCTTCGATGTTGACTTTTCTTTCCAGTTCTAAGCAAAAAGTTTTTAGTGAAAATTGAAGGAATTAAGCCAAAAGGAAATGAAAGAAATATAAAGAACCACTGCATCACAAAGAATTAATCGATATCCAACCCTTTCAAGAGGGAGCATCTGAACAAGTACTAGTGCTATTGAAAGAAGACATCCAAGTTGCAATGAGGGCACTGGTGCCAAACTAATCGTCAGGGATTGAGGGAATGCCAGTCAAAATCAGTTTCAAAACACTGATGCAGCCTGACGCACTCATCTCTACCAAGAAATTTGGAAGTCAGCTACGTGGCTGGCCAACCCACTGGGAGAAATCTATGTCTGTGCCGATTCCAAAGGAAGGTGACACAACAGAATGTGGAAATTATCAAGCAATTTCATTATTATCACGCGAAAGTCAAATTTTGCTGAAAATGATCCCAAAATAGTTGTAGCACTATATTAGGGGTCTGCCAGAAATTCACGCCAAATTCAGAAGAAGAAATTAAACAGGGCCAACCCTTGAAGGCTTTTGAATAAGGCAAGGAATATCAGAATGTTTACCTGTGTTTTCTTGGCCAGGAAAACCACTGACAGTATGGATGATAAAAAACTATGGATAACATTGGAAAGATTGGGAATTCCAGAAGACTTACCTATACTCATGCAGAACCGGTATAGAGACCAGGATTAGTATGTGCTTCTAAAAGCACAAGAGGACATTGTAAGTTTTGAAATCAGGAAAGGAGTGCCTCTGGATTGTGTTTTTGCTATATTTATTGTATCCATATGCTAAGCCAAAAATCTAAGGGACCAAACTATATGATGGTGAATGTGGCATCAGGATCGGAGGAAGACTCATTAGCAAAGTGCTATGTACAAATGACACAACCTTGTCTGCCAAAAGCTAAGAGAACTTATATCACCTGCTGATAAAGATCAAAGACAGCAGGCTTCAATATGAATTACACTTTAAAGAAAGCAAAAATCCCCACAACTAGATCAATAAATATCATCATGTTATCAGACAAAAAATTGACATTGTCAAGAATTTCATTTTACTTGCATCTACAGTCCATGGCTATTGAAGCAGCAATGAAGAAATGCAACAACATATTGCATTTGGCAAATCTGCTGCCAAAGACGTCTTAAAAATGTTCAAAAGAAGAAAGATCACTTTGAGGCCTAAGGTACTCCTTCCCAAGCCATGGTATTTTCAATTGCCTCGTATTCATGCAAAAGACAAGAGAAGAAATGATACATTTGAATCATGGTGTTAGTAAAGAATTTTGAATATCCAACTCAATGCCAGAAGAAGGTACAAATCTTCTTGGATGTAGGACCTCCAGAGCCCTCCTTAGAAGTGAAGATGGTGAGACTTCGGCTTCCCTACTGTGAGCATGTGATCAGAGGGAGCAGTTCCTGGAGTAGAGCATCCTACTTGATGGAATACATTATCAGGAAATAAGAGGAAGACCCTCAGGGAAATAGATTAGCACAGTGGCTACAATTGTGGCTCAAACCTAGGAATGACTGTGAGGTTGGCATAGGACTGGGCAGTGTTTTTTCTCTTGTTCAAGGAGTCTGTGTGAGTGAGAACCACCTGATGTCACTTTACAACAAAATAGAGCATGGGGAAAAGATCCCCGTATGATTTGCCAGGCTTGCCAGCATTTGTTAGTTAGGGAAACCTAGGAGCCCCCACGAAAGATTTGGCCCAGTATGTGTGTGTTCAAGGGTGACAGACACTTGGAAGCTTCCAAGAACTAGGGTAGAAGGCAAATGGTTTGTTTGGTGAAGCAGCATGATCATCCTTTTGGGTCTGTGCAGGAAGGTCCTGGCCTTTGGGGGGTAGAGGAAGGACTAAATCTCTATGAAGATGGAGGCTGGGAGCAGAAGAGGAGTGGCCTGTCAGATGCTAAGAAGATAACTGCCAGCTAGCACTGGAAATAATTCCCCATGGTGAGTGTTTGATAGTTTTTTAGAAAATTCCTGTCTCACATTCCACCTCATTCTTTTAGGAGCAAGTCCCAGTGTATTATTATGGGGAAAACATTATTCTCTCTTTCTTTTACTTAAAACACCAACAACAGCATACAAACAAAACAAAGCACCAGAAGATGAAAGGAGAAAGAACTAGGTGTTAGTGAAGGGAAATCTGCACAACTTGTGGAATTTCTGTTTAGGTATGATCTCTCCCTTTTAAAATGTCTTCTTGTACCCCTTTTAGGAGAGCATGGCGCTTCTCTCACCCACCTCCTCTGCAGATTTCAGGAATAGGGTAAGTAGTAACTGCCAGACACCCCAAACGTCTCTGGACCCACCTTCATAAACCGCCTTCAGTTTATCTCCCTGAGTGGTGTAAATTGTTTACTCACTCCTGTGCTAATTTGGAGGTTCAAATCCACCCAGAGAATCTCTGGAGATCTACCTGTGCAGACTCCTCCATTGGAACGCATTGGGAGCACCTCTGACACTCTCGGCGGTGATGGGGGTCGGGGAGGAGGTCACCGGGAGGGAGAATCTACTGGACAGCAGCTCATTTTGTGCATCTCCTGTGAATCACTGCCACTGACAGCTGCAGAATGACAAGGCTCACATCCAAGAATGAGTGATGACATCCAGGACATGTTTTCCGGGTCCTCCACACTCCCTTGTTAGTTATCTGTTGAGTCAAGGTCATGAGACACTCCTTACTAAGTGTACAAACACAAGAGCACTAGAGAACTCGCATTGCAGGTCCCACCTATGCTCAGAGTTGTGACAATAACCCAGTGAATCAGTAGAGATCAGTAGGGGTCGCCAACTCCTGGCCTCTCCTTCCACTTCAGTTCAAAGGACCATCTGTGGCCGAGGCCAGCTTCCTCTTTCTGAATGAAACTGTGGTGCAAAAGCTCACTCTAATTGAGCCTAGTTTCTCAATGAGGGGGGACAAGTGAGGAAAACTTTTCTGAACCACTAGTAGCAGTCACCATCTTAGTTTAAATACACACACCCAAGCTGGCAATTTTGTGTAATTGCCATGACTTTGCAAAGCAGCAGTCAATTCCTGGCCACATGGAGATTTAGAAGTCTCCAGTGACACTTCAGAAGGGCAGAGACCGGTTTTCTTTCAACTCTGAACCCAGGAGAAGTGCGGCCCTCCTCCCTGGTTCCTGGCTTGAGCCTTTCCTCAGACTGACAGTTCCACTGTGAACCTCCTCGAGAAGGTGTTCCCACAGGGTAAGATGTGTTCTGAGAGGAGAGAAGGCCAAGCTTTCTGGGGGCGGCACTTTAACCCAGCTTCTTGCAACAGACCCCAGCTTCCAGACCCCAAACTGCTCTTCCTGTCCTGTGAGGAATTCCCTGTGTCTGCAGGATCCTTTTCTTCTTGCTATCCCACAAGGATTGCGGATTCCGAAAAGACCAGCATTCTTCTCATTAGGAACAGTAAGCTCAGGCCCTCCACCCTTGGAGTCCAGTGTCTGGGCTCTGAGCATCTTTTTCTCACAGTTTCAACACTCTCCAGACCCTTGCTGACCCTGCCCTGTTCTGCCCGTTAAAAGGTCACCTAATTTTTGAATTCTTTCCATTCTCCTCCCAGTTATTTGTGATAGCCTCTCAGAAGCTTAAAAATAACATCCATTTCCCAGTGGTTTGTATATTTCCATTTGGCAAACCTTATTTTGTTCCATGAGTTTCTAAGGGAACAGACACCAAAATGGTTTCTGGTCTACTTCCTCCCCTGGCCAGCTGATGTTGTCAGAACAAGTACTGGCCTTTAGTCCAAAGTGGGTACACCCAACTATAAGTTGAACCTTAATGCCAAAGCTATATAAACCACACAGACAATGGACATTGTTCAGCTGTTGGAAAATCTGCTGTATTTTAGCCTTTTTAAAAAAACAAGCAGTGATTTTAAAAATAGGTATGTTTGAGCCACTCTGCATGGATGTGATAACAATGCAAAAGTGGATCTCTTATAAGTGTGAGCTGTGAAACTGTGCCCCTTTACTAAAATAAAGGCGGGGTAATATAAGAAGTTGAGAGAGGTGATTATGAGGGACATGATGTGTCAAGTCTTCTGAGATACAAGAAATGTTCCATTTATTTTGATGAAAGGCACACAAATATATTCAGTTTCTAAAAACCTATTGAGAGTTATACTCATGCTCACACTTTCCTGTACATTTGTCTTGCTTTACTAACAGATTTTCTGGAAAGAAAGCGAGAGAGGAAAAGCTAAGTTTTTTAGTTGAGGGAAGCAATTAAGGCAAAAAGGCAATGACTGTATTCCCTCATGCACCAAATATTGTGTTAGCATCCAATTGGTGCCCACTGGTAAGCACCAACTTGGTAACTGTTCAGAGATGAGTAGGTTGGGAGTCATAAGGTCTACAGTTTTGAGTCAGCTACAAGTAAAGCACTTAATGTCTATACCCATGTTGAATTCTTATTTGTGGCCAATCCCTCACACTAACTAATGGCATGCATAGGATAAACTAGGTAAGGAGTATTCCTCTGTGACTCTGGACTATCTTTACATTTCTAGAAATCTAACCTGTGTTTAAAATTGTATGTGTTTAACTTTTTATTGAAACTTGGAGAGAAGCTTGCCAATCAAATATGCTTTCCATTCATAAGTCATATACTCGTTGGACTGTGATGTTGATTGCAACCCTCACCATGGCACGCCATTCTTCCCACTCCCTCGGTGTTTACCGCTTCCCCTTAGCCTGTTCTCCAATCCCTTTCTGCCCTCTGAGTTTTATTCCTTAGCAAATGCTGCCCATTTGACTTCATATGGGTGATTTTTTTCCTAAAGAGTGTCCACCATCCTGATGTCATAGATCTATCATTTGGCTGAATTGTTTTAAAAGTAAGTACTCAGTGTCATACATTAATATGAGAGAGAGACTGGTATGGATCTGGCTGAAGTGCAGATGAAGTTGTTTGAACTGGGTCTGAAAAAACAATGAACCACGCCAAAGGAGTGTGGCTACTATGCACTGTCAAGTCGACTTCCCCTGTTGGACAGTACAACACTGCCGCCGAGGATGTCCCAGGCTGTCATCGTGGCCCTGGATTGTCACATCTTCCTCTCACAGCCCCACCAGTAGACTTGAACCACTCGCACTGAACTATTGCACCACTTTAATGCCCTTGAAACTCTGGGCCACCAAGTCCATTCTGATGCATACCAATCCTGCAGGATACAGCAGACCTGCCCCTGTGGGTTTCTGACTCTGTACGAAACCGTCACCGGAGTCGAAACCCCCATCTTCCTCCCCTGGGGCAGTGGGTGGTTTGGAACTACAGACCTTGTAGTTAGCAGCCCAATTTGTAACCCACCAGGGATCCTTAATATAGGGATATGGGGAAGACATTTTCGAGACAGGAGAAACATGATACAAGTGGTGTGGCAGGGTGAAAGGGAACAATAGAAGGTTCTGTTAGCCTGGTGAGCTGGGAGCATGAACCGAAGTGGTAAAGATGGGGTCCTGAAGAAACAGGCTGAGAAAAGCTTAAATGGTAAGCAAATGAACTGAGAAAAATTAACTCTGCATTACTACAGACACCTCTCATTTTACAATGAAACATAAATGCTACTTTGAACACCAATAAAACCAAACTCACTGCCCTCGATTCAATGCTGACTCATAGTGATGCCCGGCAGGCAGCAACGCTTTATGGGAATAGAAAGCCCAGTCATCACTTCACCACCAGGGCTCCCTTGAAAACGGATAGACATTCATATATTCCAATTACCCTTTCCGAGTCTGAACACACCTATCCCAGAGCTAAAGAAATGAAGTTATAACGTTTATCGAACACTTGTGATGTGCCAGCTGCTTTTGTCAATTCTTTGCTTATTTTTATCTGAGCATCCTATAGTCCTTACGAAACAGCTGTTCTGATTTTATTTTACGGATAGAAAATTGAGAGCTTGTTTATGTCCAACAGACACAAAAGAGTCATAAATATAAAAAGTACACATAGCCACCTGAGATCTTGTTTGTTTCCAAAAAACACAAAAGTCATAAATGTCAAAAATAAATATAGCTCTCAGCCCCAGCATCTACGTCAGTGGTTGAGATGGAGC
Source organism: Nesogale talazaci (assembly GCA_004026705.1). Taxonomy (NCBI): domain Eukaryota; kingdom Metazoa; phylum Chordata; class Mammalia; order Afrosoricida; family Tenrecidae; genus Nesogale; species Nesogale talazaci. The sequence continues at coordinate 219,550 of PVJH01000120.1, forward strand.
TCTCCGTTGAAAACATGTTTACATTCACATTTTATTTAAATTAATTTTTTTCACCGAAAAGAAAGATCATCTGGGACTAATTTAAGTTCTTCGAGACATAATGGCCTTGATAAGTCCATTTGTCAAGTGTATTTTATGGCATAATTCAACAAGCATGCTTGGCAGAAGGTAATTAAAACTGATCAAGTCTGGCCTACACAGACAAGACGTAGCACAGGAGAACTGTTTTCCAATTTGGTTGTAAACTCTTGTTCTGTGGAGACAGAAAACATAGCCCTGCTACATGGAATATAGGACTGAGAGTCCAGCTCTGAGCTGCAAATGGGTCCAAAGAAAACAGAAAGGGCTTAACCTTCCTATCTTAAGATTTCTAGAAGTATGCCTTCAAAGCCAAGTTACTACATTTTTCAGAGTCACGTGCCTCAATAGTTACTAATGTAGCTTTCCTCCTCCCAAATACTTGGATATGATGGACACACAGTGAGAGGGGGTTGGGGAACAGGGGCAGGGTTTTATTTTGGCTTTTAATAAATCTCAAATGTCACGGAGAAATGAAAATTTCATCAGTGATCCATAGTTTCCATTGAGATTTCCTTCCTCACCACCACCAACCTCTTCTCAATAAACCACAAAACAATTTCCCCCTCTTTATATTTGTTGAAAGAGAATTGAAATTTTGCTTTCCTCTCATTCCTGACAAACTTTAATCGATACTGGACAATCACGGGATAGGAGAGCAGCCGGGTTTTTCAAAGAAACATTTTTTTATGCTGATGTTGTTGTCCTTGATCTTGCCATTCCGTATCACAGGGTGTGATGAAAACTGGAACAAACATGGAAATCACAGAGGTGCCAGAACATTACATTTAAAAAATGGAATTATTTGAGTCAATCTGGAATGTCTGGTTCTTTTGGTTTAGGCCTCATGGGTAGCATTGAGCTTCAAAAACAACTTGAATTGGCTACTAGGATTCCAGAAGGGTAACATAATCTTGTACCTTTGTGGAGAGATGCTTATCTTTGTCTACTGTTAGCAGAAAGAGGCTAAATGTGTCTACCTTTTTATGTTTCAAAAAGAATATGATTCAAATAACTTCCAAGCCTGAATGGAATTTGGAAACCAGAGTGGGAGGAGACACTTTTCCAGGTCCTTTTGGTTCACACTGGCCTGCCTTGGAAATCAATGCTCCCGTCACTCAGCAGGAGCCTCTAGAGCTGTGGAAACTCAGAACTTAGGAGTCTTTCCTTCTCTTTACTTCCCTTTCAATGACTTGGCATCGATGGAAAAGATCTCGGGATTTGTAAACATGAACCCAATACCCAGAGCTACAGAGGAGATAGTAGCATTCATTCAAGACCCCGAGTTGGCTGCAGCTTGGCTCTTCCTTCTGGAAAATGCAGCCTGGGAGCTAGGGACTTCCACTGCCTCAGATGCGGCTGCTCTCCCTGCAAAGGTCTCCCCCAGCAAGGTGCGTGAATAGAGGGCAGGCCTCCCTTTCTGTCACCAGCACACAAAGTTGTAAGGGTGTGCCCAACCTCACAAAAGCGTTGGGGAAAACCAAAGGGAGTAACAGCATAGGAAGGAGGGAATTTTTAACTGTGTCATCATATAAGGGTGGGGGGGATATCTCCACCAAATTAGAGGACACACCCGAACTCCTCAGCTTGTGGCTTTGTTGTTCATGGTGAGAATGAAGCCCTGGGGACCATCAGGACTCCAGCATCTCTTCTAGCAGAGGTTGGTCTGGGTCATGGGTTCTTCTTCTTCCTGGTGCAGTCCAGTCTCCATGGCACTCCTGGCTCTAGCAGAACAATACGGAAGAGTGTCGGGCTCAGCTTCCTTGAGGCCTCAGTGTTGTTGTGGACATGCTTCTGCATTCTTCTGCTTGGAAAATATGTGGACATTTCCATGAACACGCACACACACACACACAAGTATTCTCCTGCTGTACTATCATCACATATTAGAAATGTGATATACAATCATATAACAGAGTGATTCTCAGCCTTTAATAATGCCTCTAAATCACCTGGCATATGAGACTCAAATTTTGTGGATCTAACAAGATTCTAAGTGCTGCTGCTGCTGGTTTACAAAAAACATTCTGAATAGTACGGATATAATAGCAATCTATATTCAAATGTCCCTAATTGTCCCAAACTATCTTTTAGAATTCTTGCATGTCCCAATTCAGGCTACAGCCTAGATTCATGCATTGCATTTGCCTACCAGGTCTCCTAGAGCTTTTCACTCCAAGTTGCTCACTTATACAGAGACCCAGTCCCAGTGCTGCCATTTCCCTTTGTACAATATCCCCAATAAAAATTTAGACACCAACGACCTTCCAACAGACTCCACAGGGGAAGGGCAGGGAAGAGGGTGAGGTTTTGGTCTTTTAGTTCTATCTGGAAGGAAGCACCTGGAAATGACAATGACGATGACAATGACGAAGTGTCTATTGTGAACTTTGAATGACAATCCTGCGTAGTTACCAGAATTTTCTGAGGCAGGCACCAGGATATGGTTACCACCTCAGCCTAGCAGCACAACCTCTACAAATAGCATGTGAAAAATGAATGTTGCTATTCTTATTGTCAGACATAAAGATCTTATCTTTTCTCTTCCAAGAAATCGGAGTCTGGTGGGAATACATTGTACATGGTGGAAGGCACAGCTTTGTTATCTTTTTTCCAGATTATATTCATCCTTAGAGGGTGAATCTCCCTCAGACTTCAGCAGGGTGGCCTTAATCCCACTGCTTTTCCCGGTGTGAGTGCTGCAAAAACACCAGCACTTCTGCTCCGTGTGCTTACTGTAGCCACAGCGTGCTGCTGCCCGTAAATGAGAGCCTCGGTTAGAAGGTGCCCCTACAAGAAGGGATCATAGGTAAATACTTCCAGTCAGCTGGCTAGGTCTCACCTAGAAAGACTTGGAAATCAGAAAGGTCATTTGTCCAGTTGATAAGGGAAGGGTAGCGGTCAAATTATATGACAGAGGGACTTCACCAGATAAGTGGAATAGAGAGGAGGGATCCCAGACAAACAGGAAGCACAAGGAAGATGTTTACAAGAGTAAACATCTCAGGAAAGAAGATGACACCAAAAAGGCGCTGAAAGAAATCCCCCATTCCCCCGTCTCACACTTTGTCCTCAAGTCAACACTCCAAGCTCCCGGGCAGCAGAGGAGTGATTTGAGAGAATGACAAATAAATCATTTGAAAGTTTAGTTCTAGGAATCCACCAATAGTGAAGGTACTACTTCCAGAAATCCACCCAATATTGAACGTTCCCTGCAACATCTTTACAGGAGTAGTTTGGTCTTGCTTCAGCATTTTCTGTGACAAAGAAGTTACTTTTACTTAACATGCCTTGCCTTGTTTATCTGCTTTTTCTATTTTCCATGTTCTACTTGTGGTGGGCTCAGCACGGACCGCCTGGGGAAAAGCTTGTGCCAGAGAGAGAAAACAGAGATTCCATCCATAACTCACTCTGGACAGGAAGCTTCCCTGAAGCTGTAGGTGGGATTTGAGAAGGGATTTATGGAGGGAGGGAAGATGACTTGTTGGATGGGAGTTGGGAGATTTGTTGGAACCTAGAAACACACACCAAAATGTCACATAGACAATGGGATCTTTAAATGGACTGGGATAGTGCCCATGAGGCTCTCATTACAGCATTTGAAAAATAAAAAATCGCTGCTCCCGCCCCTACTGATGCATCTTGCCTCTATTTCAAAGATAGCACAGAGGCTATTAGATAAGAACTCCCTCACTTCCCTCTTTCCTTACTTGCACTTGCACAATTAGTTGCATTTCTCCCCATTCTTGATTTCTTCCCCCTCCCCCTCAAAGGAAAAGTTGTCCCTTCCTGAAGGTGAATCCCTCACCCTGGACTTAACCGCCCATTCTTCTTCCTGTGAAACCTTCCTCCACCCATTATCTCATTTTGCTCCTAGACTTCCACCAGCTACTTCATCTCACCATGTGTTTATACTTTAATCTCATTTTCTAAAAAATAAAAAATCCCTTCAGCTGTCTTCTTGTGGCAGCTTTCCCCTTTCCTTTCAAAATCAAGCATCTAAAAGAAAAATTGGCACTTCCTTCTATTCCTTACCTCCCAGCTATTCCTCAACAGAGAACACAACCTCCCTTCCGCACTGAAATGGCCCTTTGCCTCTTTCAACAAGAACTACTTAACATCTAAATTCAAAGTTCACTCTTACCTGGACAACCTGAAATAGTTGGCATAGCAGAATACCTTCTCATTTTTGCAACCCCTCCTCTCTTACTTTCTCAGTTATGATTTTCCCCCTCTCTTCCAAGCTGGCCAATCCATTTTATTTCATCCTTTGAAGAAAGAGTCTCTATTACTATATGTACTTGAGTACAAGCCAAGTCAAATATCACCTAATTTTACCACAAAGACTGCATTTTAAAATGTCCCGAAAAACTCGGCTTATACACAAGTATATATGATATTTGGTATCATATGAGGTCTTACCTGCAACCCTCTCTTTAGTTTATTCTCTATGTTTTATCTGGACCATCTCAGCTATACCAATTTCAGCTAGAAACCATACACTTGGTGCCTTGTCTCCTCCCATCACACTCCTCTTTGCTACATGAAACCTGGGAGCCAACACCCTCTAATGACTCAGCTTTTCCACCACCTCCCATTCTCTCTTGAACTTATTCTAGTTAGTTAACTGTCCTAACCATTCTAATGAACTTGAATCTCCAATATTCCAAATCACTGGCCAGTTCTTAGACCTTCTTGTCAACATTATAAATTATTGATTATTCCCTGATTTTTGAAACTACAATTTAAATTAATTACTTTGGGAGATGCTATTGCTTCCTGGTTTTCCTTTTGCTTACAGATAAAAATATAGCCTCTTCTCATCTTCTTGGCCTCTACCCATTAGCATGACCAAAGTGTTCAATCTTGAGACCTTTTTCCTATCCACGTTCACCTACAGAGTGACCTTTTCTAGTTCGATGGCTCCAAATAATGTTTTTAAGTTGACAACTAGATGTGTAGGCATCTTTGGGCATCTCCAGCTTAAGCCCTAACCAGAATACTTGATTTCCACCATCACTCTCCAAACCCAGCCAATCAAATCAAGCCATATAGGCCAAAAACATGAATATGCTCCTACATGTACCTGCATGCTTATTATACCTGCCACTATTTCAAGAACCATTGATTGTGCCAAAAAAATATCCAGTATCCAGCCATTTTTCATCACCCTTCTTCTCCCCACTTCTTATTATCTCTTTAATTTCAGTCACCATCACCTACAGCTTGGATTATTGCACTAGTCTCCCACTAGCCTTACTTCTACTTGTGCGACCCCAAAAGACTACTCCACAAGGCAGCCGGAGATCTTTAAACTTATTTCACACCAAACTTGGAATGACATCAAAATTCTTCAGTGTGGTCAACCAAGTGACCTGGTCCTGGTTCCCCTCTGTGAAATAATCTCACATGTCTTTCCTTTCATTCACTTGATGCTGTCCACATGGTTGCCATGTACCATGGACTGCTAAAAGAATGAATTCATCTGTAGTGAAGAAGTGAGGCTAGAGTGCTCCTTAGAGGCAAGGATGGGAAGACATTGTCTTGCATACTTTGGACATGTTGTCAGGAGAGACCAGTCCCTGAAAAAGGAGATCATATTTGATAAAGTGGAAGGGCAGCAAAAATAGGAAGGCCCTAATGAGATGAATTGACACAGAGGTTAAATCAATAGGTTCAGGCAAAGGGACAATTGTGATGATGGTGCAGAACCATGCAATGTTTCTTTTGGATGTGTGTAAGGTTGCTGTAGGTAAGAGCTGATTCAATGGCACATAACAACCACAAGTCTACCCTACTTGACTTAACAGTGCTCTCTGTCCAGTAGCAGAGCTATTCACATTCCTCAACTATGATCAGAGGAGAATTACCAGAGGCTTAATTCACATGAAGACCTTGTAAATGGACGCAGGACTTTCACCATCATCCATAGCCTTCTGCAAACCAGGTGTTCACAATTTAAGCTCTGGTACCATTCTCTCCTTTAGATCTGGATTCTATTATTTACAATTTTTAGGTGACACAAGTTATTGTGCTTCTTCCATATGAACTTAATTGACCCCTCATTTAGATGGCTGCTTGTTTGAAAAGAAGACTTTAAGACCCCAGACACCATTCTTTTCTTTTTAAAATTTAATAAATTTTTGGAGGATTTTAAAGATATTATAACAATCCATATATCCATTATGTCGAACACATTTGTACATATGTTGTCAAACATATATTTCAAAACATTTTCTTTCTACTTGAGCCCTTAAAATCAACTCCTCTTTTTAACCTCCCTTTCTAACCCTCCCACCCTCATGAACTCTTGATAAATTATGAATTATTATTATTTTCATATATGACACCATCTGCTGTCTCCCTTCACCCACTTTTCTGTTGTTCGTCATGCTGGGAGGGGGTATCTGTTGTATTTCAATCATTACAATCGGTTCCACCTTCTTCCTCCCCACCCTCCCCCTATGCTCCTGGTATTGCTACTCCCTTTATTTTTCCTAAGGGGTTTATCTAGCCATGATTCTGTGTGTCAACAGCTCTTATCTGTATCAATGTCCATGCACTGGTCTAGTTGGATTTGTAAGACAGAACTGGAGTCATGATAGTGGGGGTGGGGGGAGAATGGACTGTGAAGTATTAAAGAACTAGAGCAGTGGTTCCCAACTTGTGGGTTGCTACCCCTTGGGGGGGGGGCTAATGACCCTTTCACAGGGATTGCCCGATTCATAGCAATAGCAAGATTATAGTTATGGAGTAGCAACAAAAATAATTTTATGGTTGGCGGGGTCACCACAACATGAGGAACTGTATTAAAGAGTTGCGGCATTAGAAAGGTTGAGAACCGCTGAACTAGAGGAATGTTGCATGTTTGGTCAATGCCCTACTGATTCTGGTTGGCTTATGTCTTCCTTGTGACCCTTCTGTGAGAGGATGTCTAGTTATCTACAGATGGGTTGGGGTAAAGTGATCAGATTTTAAGTGGGACACCATTGACAGGGGGAGGAGAGTTCCTTGATTAAAAATTTGGTCTGTATGGAGCAAGAAAAAATTTCATACAATACAAAAATGGTATTGTAATATATTTATTTTCATTTTAAAACACCGAGGGACATTGTTAAATTGTTAAAAAGCAGGATGTCTAGCCACTTTAGTTTTGGGTCTCCACTATGGGTCCCTCATTCGCATAGATATGATTGTTTATCCTGAGTGTTCTGATTCCTGATAACTGATCCTGTAAATACCTTATGATCACACAGACTGGTTTACTTCTTCCATGTGAACTTTACTACTTTCCAGCTAGATGGTCCCTTGTCTAACTGCAAGCCTTTAAGACACCAGGTGCTATATCTTTTAATAGCCAGGCACCATCAGCTTTCTTCACCACAATATCAGCTCTCCCTATTATCCCTTCTTCCCCACTGCCCCTCCCCATGAACCCTTAATAATTTACAAATTATCCTTATTTTGTCATATCATACACTGTCTGATGTCTCCTTTCACTCACTTCCTTGTTGTTTTTTATGCTTACCTCAGTGAACTCGTGTTGTACTTTTCCTTTTGTGCTTAGCATACTTCACTTAGCATAATTTCCTCTAACTCTTTCCTCGTGATGATGTGCTTCATGCATTCATCACTGCTTTTTAGGAATCTGTAGTACTCCATTGTATGTATGTGCCAGAGTTTTTTATTCATTCACCATTGATGGAAATTTAGGTTGTTTCCAACAACTTGTGATTGTGAACTGTGCTGGGAAGACCATTGAAATGCAGATGTCTGGCCATGGTCTGTTTCTTACCTCTTCTGGTTATATGCCCAGTAGGGGGGATGCTGGGTCATTTGGTAGCTTGATTTCCATTTGTTTAAAATATCACCCAATCGACTTCCATAGAGACTGTACATACCTACAGATTCACCAGCAGTGAACGAGACTTGCTAGCTCCCCACAGCCCCTCCAACACTTGCTGATTTCTGATTTTTTTGAACTGGGCTCTCTTTGAGGGTGTTAAATTATATCTCATAGTTATTTTAATTTGCATTTCTCTTATGGCTAATGACTAGGAACATTTTTTCATATGTTTATTGGCCATTTGGATTTCTGCCCTTGTTAACTTCTGTTCAGATCCTTTGCCCACCTCCTTCATGGACTTTTTCCCCCTATGATTATTGTAGGCTAGCCGAGTATTGTCAATTTTAGTAAAAAGGAGTTTGCCTGCTGTGTCATTGCTAAAGATGTTGTTTCAGTCTGTGTGCTCTCTCATTGCTCTCTTGAACTCTTTCAATGTACACATGTGTTTTATGTTCAGTATATCCCACCTGTCAATTTTTACTTCTGCTGTGTTTGTGTCCTTCCCTGTTTTCTGATAACCTATGTATTCCCATCGCCAAAGTTCTGAGGTTTGTCCTGATTCGCTCATTAATGGCATAAAGAGTTTGGAGTCTTTCCTCAAAGTCCGTGATTCACCTGGAGTTTATTCTTGTGTGAAGTGAGGTAAGGGTTTAGTTTTATTTTTCTGCAGGTAGATATCCATTTTTCCAGCACCACTCTTAAAGAGGGCATCTGCTTCCCTTTTGATATTATGAAAGATTAGTTGTCTGTATGCTGATGATTTTATTTCTTTGTTTTCAATTCTTATCCATTGGGTCTGAATATCTGTCATTATACCAATACAACACTGTTTTGACCACTGTGGCTGATAGAATGTGCAAAACAGTTCAGGTAAAGACAGTCCTCCAACTTTGCCGTCTTCTTGAGGAGTTCTGGGATAATTCTGGGCTTCTCCCTCTTCATATGAAGTTGGTAGTCAGCTTTTCCAATTCTTTGAAGAAAGATGTTATTTTGTTCAGAAGACTAAGGTTCCCCCAACCCAAGCCATGTTATTGAATGTGAACATTGGACATTGAGTTAGGCAGACAGAAGAAGAATTGATGCATCTGAAGTAGGGCGCTGGCGAAGAATATGGAAAGCACCATGGGCTCCCAAAATAACAGTCTTGGAAGAAATACAATCAGAATGGTCCTCAGAGGAAAGGATGGGGAGAATTCATCTCACATGTTTTGGACATGCTATCAGGAAAGACCAGTCCCTGGAGATGGACATCCTGCTAGGTAAAGCTGAAGAACAGTGAAAAAGAGGAAGTCTCTGAACAAGATCAATTGACATGGTGCCTGCAATGCTGGGCTGAAATATGAGAAAAGCTGTGAAGATCATGCAGGGCTGGGCCACGTTTCCTTCTGCTGATGTGGGATCTCGATGAATTGGAACAAGTCAATGGCACATAACAGCAAATGCATGTGAAAGTTGGACATGGAGTAGGGAAGCCTGAAAAAAAATCAATGCATTTGAATTATAGGGCTTATGGGGGAAAGTGTGCAAAGTCTCATGGACCACCAAAAGAACAAAAAAATCTGTCTTAGAAAAAGTAGCATCAGAATCTCTTTAGAGCTGAGACTACCTAGACTTTATCTCACATAATTTGGGCCTGTTATCAGGATAGCGCGGTTCCTGGAGAAGGCCATCATGCCTGGTAAATTTGAGAGGCAGTGAAAGGGAAGTATGTACAAATAGATTGATACAATGGCTACAACAATGGATCCAAACATAAGAATTGTGTGCGTGGTCCAGGAAGAGATGGTGATTCATTCTGTTGTGATTCATAGGTTTTCCAAGAATCACAACTGGCTCCACATCACCACCCTAGCCTTCTGGATGCATCAATATGGAAATCTAGTGATACATGACTTTGGACAAAGCTGCTCCGCAAGACCTATTGAAAGTATTGAAACGCAAGGATGTCACCTTGACCCAAGACAATATTTTCTTTCATTTCATTTGCATATGCAAGTTGTTGGACAGTAAATACAAAAGTCTTCAGAAAATTGAAACATGTGAATTCTGGTGTTGATACAGAATAGTGAAAGCCCTGCAGTTCTCTAAAAATTACAAACTTATCTGTTTTGGAAGAAGTAGGACCAGATTGCTCCTAAAATATAAGGATGGAAAGACTTCATCTTCTGAACTTTAAGCACATTATCAGGAGATAAAAATTACTTCATGCCCCCAAAGAAAAAATACACCATGCCTAGTAGAGTACAAGGCCAATTAAAAAAAGATAGTCCTTTGATGAAATGGATTGACACAGTGGCTGTGTCACGGGCCACTGAGTCAAACATACAATGAAGAGGATGCTACAAGACTGGATCATTTGTTACATATATGGCAGCTATGAGTCAGCACAGGACATCAGCAACAGACCTCTGGAAGCCTCCTTCCCTAATCCTACTGAAATGCCACTTCCTGGGAGGGCTTTCTTTTGACTTGCATTCCACAATACTGTGCGTGGCTACCTACCATCATTCGTGATCTGTTTGCTCTAGCTTGCTCTGCAGCACTTGTCATTTCCAAAATCATATATTTATTTGTCTTTGCCATCTGCTTCCCCACCCCCACCGCACCCTCCCTTGATCTTACATTTAATGAGAGCACACATCTTATTCATAATCGTTTCCCTAGTTATGGAGACACAGTAAATGCTAAATTCATATCAATGTAATAGTTTTGACAAATCAAAAATCTGCTTTTAGGCTTTCTTGCTGACACCTCGATGTCATATTTCTCACAATTGTGAGGGTGGCTCAGGACAGAGAAGTGCTTCATTCTGCTGTACTATGAGTTGGAAAGGACTCGATGACACTTAAGGACAACAACAAGCTGTTCTGTATATGTAAATAATGCTATCTGTCCTGTGAGATTTAAAGGTCTGTAAACCCTGTCTTGGGTTTTTCTGAGTTGGAATTAACTCCTTAGCAATGAGTGGTGAGTCAAAGACAGAAGAGTCATCCCAAATAATTCAACTGTGCCACACTCCATTTCCCCGCTTTCCTAGCAGACTGGTCTCAGCATGTGATCCAGGTTCTGCCCTCAGATGCAATTGCACAGGAATTTGATTTGTTTGGAAAAGAGTGATGTGAAGAATTCCATCAGACGGGATCCGGAAGAGCAGCTTGTGGGGTTTTTCAGAGGTAGTGAATGATTTACATAATGTGGTTCTTCTAGCCAACATCTCTAACTCCCACCAAACCACCTTTCTCTGCGTGGGTCTGGTAAGAAGGCAGAGGAAGATACTGACAGGATTCACTTGTGATTAATCGTGAAATTGAACTTTGTGGAGTGCCGTCTTGCTGTGAAGCATGAGTCCTCTGAGAAGCAAGAAGACAGATCTCCTTACCAGTCAGACCAGGAGCCAAGCATGACTTTTGGCCCCAGGATTCCTGTGCAGTGAACTTCCTGGATCCAGGTGCCAGTTACAGCATCAGATAGCAGCAGCAGAATCAGGAGCCAGAGCATGAAACAGAGTGATGAACTTTCCTAAACCTTGAAACAAGTTAAGCTGAGTGCTTCTGTCCTGAAGCCTGGCTCGCAGAGTAGGGTGTCTCTGTGCACTCTGTCGGGGAACGGCAACTTGTTGACCCATGGAAGTGGTGCCGCGTTTCTTGCTCCCTCATAAATGCTAGAAGCAGTAGATCTCAACCTGCAGGTTAAGACCCCTGTGGGGGGGAGGGGGGTGTTGAATGCCCCTTTCATAGGGATTTCCCAATTCATAACAGCAAACAAATGGCAGTTATGAGGTAGCAATGAGAATAATTTTATGGTTTAGGGGTCACCACAACATGAGGAACTGTATTAAAGGGTCATGGCATTAGGAAGCTTGAAAACCACTGTGCTGGAGGAAAATTTCTAAAAGTTTATGTTATCAGGATGCTTCGTTACTGTGTTGGGGCTATAAGATTAAGGTGACATTTTCTGCCTTCAAGGAATTCACAGCCTTTCTCCTTATTCTCATTTAGATATGTCTATGCTATTTTATATAGATACGTATGCTATTAAAGAAGGGAAAAATAGTAAAGTCCTTCAGAAGCTCCCCATTACTTATTGGTGGCATCCAAACACCGTGGCTTGCCCAGTAAAGCGTTTTGAAATGTGGCTCTTGACTATTCTTCCAGGATTCCTACCTCACTCTTTGATAGAATCTTGTGCTTAAGCTGTTCAGGACCATTTTCCCTTCTCTAAATGTACTTGTCGCCTGCTCCTTTTCCTTGGTACGTAAGCTTCCTTTCCTTGCAATGGCCTGCTTTTCAACAAACTCTTCCCATTGTGCAGCACTTGTCTCTAGCCTCCTCTCTCTCAAGTTCCTCGTTCGGGGGGGGGGGGCACTGTTAACTTGACTCTCCTTTAGACTTACTTTTATCTGTAAGTATTCTTTTATCTATAATTATTTGTTCCGACAGCTGTCTGTATAAAAAGAGGGAGCTTGACTGAGAACCCCTTGAAGGCAGCAACCATTTCCTGATTCTTAGACTCCACCCCACCCCCCCAAACATAATGCGAGGCTCACAGTAAACTTTCATGGGATGAATAGTAATGCTGCAACTGCTAATAGTGAGATATGGCTTCACTTAAGGGACACACTACATATCAGGCACTAGTCTATGCATTATATATACTGTCGTATATATTATGCTGCTTAGTTCATATAATGTCCTCTGCGAGGACAACTCTGTCTGTCCTGCTTTACAAATGGAAACAAAAACCTTAAATAAAGATTTCTAGCTTCTCCAAAATCACAGGACAAGATGCCAACTCAACTGAAGTTTGAAGTTAGATTTGATTGCAAAGCATATGTTCTTAAACAATATACTTTACATCTCACTGTGAAGTATGGAAAAGAGAAATGAATAAATGAAAATATTGAACTTTATAGTTAAGATTAACTCTCTAGCCTATACAGTCAGAAGACTTTTCCTTATATTTTCATTATTTCATTCTACCCTATGTACAGCTTTTCATTTCATGCCAAAGGAGACAGTAAACCCCTTGCAGGCAAGGAGTCCTGGCTTTTTCCTTTTAATGGCTGCAATGTGTCTAGCCAAGTCCCTTGCACATGCCAGATGTGAAGTCACAGTTGCCATCGAGTGGATTCTGATTTGCAGCAACCTCATGTTTGTCTGATGAGATTGTCTTCGAGAGAGATTTAATGCCTGCTATTTTGGAAGTAGCTCACTAGGCCTTTGTTCCAAGGCACCTGCAATAGACTCAAATGGCCTGCCCTTTGGTTAACAACGGAGTGTGTTAACTGTACCACTCAACCCCTTTGCGGTCCACTCTGTCTCGGGTTTCTGAAAATGTAAACCTTTCAGGGAGTCAGTAGCTTCATCCTTTTCCCAAGGACCCACTGGTGAGTTTGAAGAGCTGACCCTGTAGTTAACAGTCTAACACAGACCAGACACCACCAGGAAAGAGCCCCTCAAGGAGACAGATGGACACTGTGGCTACAGCCATGGGCTCAAGCAGAGGAACCATTGTGAGGATGGTGCAGGACCAGACAATGCTTCGATCTATTACACACAGGGCTGCTATGGGCCAGAACTCAACAACAACATCAGGGCTTGCCAATGCAGAGTGAAGCTTAAAAGTTCTCGAGGGCCACCAGTGAGACCTTGCCTTCAGCCAGTGTCTTAGATGTTCTCCTTATGAGCAATGATGAACTGGATCAGTCTTCTCTGGTGGCCCCTCATTCTCTGCTAAATTTCGGTGGGGCTGGGAGAACAGGGACAGAGTAGATGAGGCTTAGCTTTTCTTACAAAAGTCAATACTTTCTCTCAGGATGGATATAATGGCTTGGGACTTATTTGCAGATAAGAAAAAAAGGATGTGGACTGACTGCTTCTGTGGCCATGGTGTGGTGCCAAGAGGTTATAAACATGCCATCCTCTGGAATGTGTTTTTTGCTTGCTTCACTTGGCAGCTTCCTCAAGGGCTAGTGGAGGGAGCAGGAGCCTAAGTCTGGGGCTCACATTTTTATGTGAGGGTCCATAAGAATATGCCTTATAGTCTGCAACCTACTCTCTGTGCTTGCCTATTTTGCTCATATACTTGGTCTCAGGGCATAGTTATTTTATTCTGCTTTTTAAACTTTAGACATATATCATATTGAGTACTTCTTAGACGCCTGGCATTATGTCTCTGTGTCATTTAATCTTTGCCACAGAGACACAAAGCAGAGTTAGTTTGTATTTAACTGGGGAATATATGACATATAAAAGCAAGTAAATTATATCTGTATATTATTTTAAAATAATAATGAAATGTGTAATCAATACTCAAGATATGCAGCAGAGTGTTCCCAGAACCTTAAGGGCTTCTGTGGATGTCTCTCCAATTATATCATCCTTTCCTTCCTGCAAGAGAAACACCATCTAGATTTTTCATTAGCCATGCCCCTTCTTTTCTTTATAGTTAATCAACTACATGCACATCTCTTAAGAGTATGAGTTTAGTCTTTTGTCAGCTGGTTCTTTAAACAAACTTCAAACCGAACTCACTCATAAGTCAATTCTGACTCAGAGAAAAACTATAGAACAGGGTAGAATTGCCCCTAAAGATTTCTGAGACTAAACTCTTTATAGGACTAAACAGCTCCATCTTTTTCCATTGGAGCAGCTGGTAGTTTCAAACTGCTGATCTTTGGGTTAGCAGCCTATAAGTAACCACTACACCACCAAGACTCCTTCTTTATATAGAAGGATTTCAAAAAGTTTATGGGAGAAATTCCATTATCCTTTAATTCCATCATTTCACTAGTTTTTTCAGGTTCCTTTGTATACAGCAGATCATACTGTCTGCCTAAGTCTTTGGATCATCATTGTTTCTTTGAGAGTCATCATGCTGACACATGGAAGATTTGCTTGTTCATTTTCTCCCATGTAAAATATCCCATTGCATAAATACCCCCAATCTAGCTATTTCCCTTTTGGACATCTGGATTTTTACCAATTTGAGCTGTTAGGCCCAATGCTGTTAGGGATATTCTTTTTTTTCCAATGATTTTATTGGAGGCTCTTACAGTTTTTATAACATTCAATACCTCATTTGTATCAAGCATATTTGTACACATGTTGCCATATTCAGTTCCAAATATTTTCTACTTGAGCCCTTGTTTTAAGCTCCTTTTTCCTCCTCCCTTTTAAAATAAATCACTTTATTGGGGGGTCATACAAATCCCATCATGATCAATACATACACCAATTGTGTGCAGGCCACATTTGCACACTTGTTGCCATCATCACTCCCAAAATATCCTCCATCCACGTAGGCCTCCAGTACCAGTTTCCCTTATTTCCCTCCTCTAGCCCTCCCCCATGAACCCTTAACAATTTACAAATTGCTATTACTTTTTCATATTGTACACTGTCCAGTGTGCCCCTTCACTCACTTCCCTGTTGTCTGTACACCAGAGAGGAGGTTATGTAGATCCCTGAAATTGGTTCCCCCTTTCTACTCCACCTTCTTTCCACCCTCCCAGTATCACCACTCCCACCATTGGTCCTGAAGGGATCATCTATCCTAAGTTCCCAATGTTTCCGACTCTATTGTACATCCCCTGATCTAACTGGATTTGTCAGGTAGAATTGGGATCATGATAGTGGGTGGGACGAAGCATTTGAGATCTAGAGGAAGTTGCATATTTCATTGTTACTGCACTGTACCTTGATTGGCTCATCTTCTCCCTGTAACCCCTCTGTAAGGGTATGTTGCTTCACCTATTCATGGGTTTTAGGTCCCCAATCTGTAGTCCCCCTCATTCATAATGATATAACTTTTCGATCTTTGATGCCTGATACCAGATCCCTCGTGGTCACACAGGCTGGTGTGCTTCTTCAATGTGGGCTATGTTGCTTCTGAGTTGGATTGCTGTTTATTTACTCAAGCCTTTAAGACCCTGGACACTATATCTTTTGATAGCCAGCCACCATCAGCTTTCTTTGGCAACTTTGCTTATGCACACATTTGTCTTCAGTGATCGTGTCGGGAAGGTGAGCATCATGGGATACCAATTTAATAGAACAAAATGTTCTTGCATCAAGGAAAGTCCAATGCCCATCTGCTGTCCTAATATTAACCCTATAAGTATATGCACATTGATCTATTTCCCCATTGTCATATATAAATATATGCACCAATGTACATGCCTGTATTTAAACCTCTATAAATGTCCTTAACCCCCCAGTTCTTTCCTCTATTTCCTTTTACTTTCCTCTTGTCCCACTATCATGCCCAGCCTCCATTTGTGTTTCAGTATTTTCTCTCTGTTACATTGCTCTTAATCAATCTTAGGGATATTCTTACATGACTCTTTTAGTGCAGTTGTGCAGAATTTCCTGAAGTATATGACTCGGTTTAGGATTTGCACGTTTATTTTGCTAGGTAATGTCAAATTATTTTTCACGTTAGTTATACTAAGCTATAACCTTTCTTGCAATGAGTGAAGTTCTCTTTACTCTATATCCTTGTCATCCCCTAAGCTTATCAGAATTAAAAACTCAACTAATTGGGTGAATATCAAATTGTAATTTTGATATGTATCTTCCTGTTTAATTGAAAAAAGGATAAATATTAGTAAGATTGAGTACCTTCCATGTGAAGTATTTTTAAATATTTTTTTCTATTGCAGTGTCTTTATTTTAAAAAAAATATTTTATTGGGAATTCATCTAACTCTTATCACAATTCATACATAGGCATCTATTATGTCAAGCAATGTGTATGCTTGTTGCTGTCATCATTCTCAAAATATTTTCTTTCTACTAAGCCCTTGGTATCAGTTCCTCATTTTTCACCTCCCTCTCCCACACTCCCTCCCTCACAAACCCTTGATAATTTATAAATTATTATTATGTTTTCATGTCTTTCGTTTTATAGTCTCACTTTTAAAAAATCATTTTACTGGGAGCTTGTACCACACTTACCACAACCCATCCATCCATCCTTTGTGTCAAGCACATTTGTACATTTGCCGCCATCATTATTCTCTAAGTATTTGCTTTGTACTTGAGCTCTTGGTATCAGCTCCTCATTTTCCCCCTCCCTCCCCATTCCCCCTCCCTCATGAACCCTTGATAATTTATAAATTATTGTTACTTTGTTGTTTTTACACTGACCAACATCACCCTTCACCTACTTTTCTGTTGTCTGTCCTCTTGGGAGGGGTTATAGTGGATCATTGTGGCCACTTGCCCCTTCTGTCCCTACCTTCCCTTTCCCCTCCTGGTATCGCTACTCTCATGATTGGTCCTGAGGGGGTTGCCTGTCCTGAGTTCCCTGTGTTTCCAGCTATGGTCTATCCCACTGTACATCCTCTGGTCTAGCCAGATTTGTAAGATAGAATTGGGATCATGGTAGTGGGGGTGGGAGGGGGAATGAATTATACTCAGACTCACTGCTATTGCGTCAAAGCTGACTCATAGAGACCTGTAGGATAGGGTAGGACTGACCTTATGAGCTTCCAAAACTTCAGCTCTGCAGGAGGAGAAAGCGCCATCTTTCTCCCTAAGAGGGATTGGCAGATTTGAACTGCCAACCATGAGAATTGCAGCCCAACACATAACCACTGTGCCAACGGGGCTACTTTTTGATTTATAGAACTTAAAAAAAGATAATTTACTCTGTGTGCTAGCCTTAATTGATTATTTTTGTTATATGTTGAATATGTATTTTCATTCATGATAAATTTCTCTTCACTCTCAAATGGTGCCTTTTGAGCATAGATATTCTTATGCTTTGCATAGACATAAGAATATGCATAATCATATTCTTATGCTTGCATATTTTGCTATATGATTTACGTTTTGCTTAATTCACCAAATTTGCTTCTTAAACATTGTATACATTTGCCTTTTCTCTTTAAGTGCTTCTCCCATCAACATTTATGTTTGTGTATAGCGTAAGGGAGAATATACTTCGGGGATTGTTTCTGTGTATAACCAATTTTCTCAGCAGCCTTTATTTCTCCTCTTACTTATCTCCTCTTTGGCCCATTTTAAAGTTGTTTCCATTTTTGTTATTTTCTGCTTTTTTTGGTAGTAAGTTTTTCCTCCATTTTGTCCCGTCATTGTTCTCGGTCTTGCGCTTGCTTGTTTGCTTCCTGCTTGTCTTTTGTGTGATTCTCTGCGCATGAAATCCAGGATGGGCAAGCATGTAGTGACAACAGCTGATTAACAATTATCTCGGGGTGGGCGGAGCCCCGGTGGCGTCAGTGGTTGAGTGCGGAACTGCAGCCCGCGGGCTTGGCGGTTCAAATCCAGCGGCGGCTCTCAAGAGCGGCACTGGATAGCGCCCACGACCACCAGAGGCAGTGATGCCCTCAAAAAAAAAAATTATCTAGGGGTTTTGCAGAGGAGGTTGCGGGGAAAGGGGCAGCGCTCAGCCATGAGCATGAGAAGAAAATGTTCTAAAATGGAGTGTGGTGATGATTGCACAACTCTTCTTAATATGATTGAATAATTAGATCATGGCATATGTGAAGTACATGCAAATAACATTATTTAAAAACAAGCAAATAAAATAAATGGCCTCCCTCACCCATTCCTCCTTTGGGATGGGTGCCAATACGAATCTCTTAGTCAGGTGGCCAATGAGCTGTCTTCTTGGCACAGACTAGAGAAAGCCTCTAGCATTACATCGATTTGATTGGTATGCCTCTAATTCCTTGTGCCTTGCTTTATGGCAATGTAATTAGTATAGCTTAGACCTCTTCTTTAAATACCATTGGTCATATAGATCATCTGTAACCTCTTAAAATAGATGAATGCCATTCTAGTTTTCGTTTTGGTACTGTCACACTGTATTCCTTCCATCTTTTTTTTTTTTTTTGATACTTCCTGTATCATTCAATGTTTTGCCCATAGAATCCTTCCAGATTTCAACTTGAAGCTTAAAGTTTTTCTTTCGATCTTTCCTCTTGAGATATGCTGAGTATGTTCTTTTGTTGGGGTTTTCTAATTCCAAATATTTGCATATTTCGTTGTAATGGTTTAGTTTGTTTTCTTGAACCTCTTTTTGGAACTTTCACTTCAGTTCTTTTATTTCACCATTTCTTCTTCCAATTGTTAGCTGCTCTACAATGAAGAGCATGACCTGCTTTTCTTATGTATGATGTTCTTCATGTCATCCCACAACTCTCCAGATCTTTTAATAGTGTTCAATGCACAAAATGTATCCTTGCACAAGACCTTATTTTGCTTGTGCGCTTATTCTAATCTTCTTATGCTTTGATCTGAACTTGCATAGGAGCAATTGATGGTCTGTCCCACAGTCGGCCCCTAGCCTTCTTTTAGCTCATGATACCGAGCTTCTGCATGGTCTCTTCCCACAGATACAATTTATTCCGGTGTACTCCATTTGATGAGATCCATCTAAATAGTCACCATTTATGTTGCTGAAACAGTATTTTCAATGAGGAAGCCTTGCAACTCTAAATGAGATCTTCAGCTTTGTTCCTATCATCAAGGTCATACTTTCCAGTTACTAATACTCTGTTTTGTAGTATTTTGAGGATGGTATTTCAGTTTTCTTTAATTATTTATATATTTTCGTTGCATAACTGATCAAGTTCAAATTGAAGAAATGTGTAGGATTCTTCAATTTGACTTTTTGATTGGTGCATAAATTTGAAATAGTTATGTTCATTGGTCTTCCTTGTAGATGTATATAGTCCTATCATACACAGCATATCAATCCTGACAGCATATACTATATTTAAATTATTAGCATTAGTTTTATTTGGTTCTCAATTAAAATTTTTTTTCACTATTTCTGATTTATTGTCAGATTATAAAGGCTTTTTAATTTCAAAGTTGTTGTTTGTTGTTAAGTACTATCAAGTCAATTCGGACTCCCATAAGCCTTATGTACACAGAACAAATCATTGCTCAGTGCTGCACCATCGCATAATTATCCTTAGGTCTCAGCCCCTTGTTGAAGCCAAAGTGTCAGTTCCTCCCCTTGAGGGTCATCTGACTCATAGCAACTCTATTTTATATCTCAACGGCAACTTAATTCATCCATTTCTATAGTCAAGTTTCTCAGATGATTTACTCAACATGCAGATTGAATAAGTATAGTGGAGAGATACAAACTCGATACACATCTTTCTTTACTTTAAACTGCAATATTCCCTTGCTCTGCTTGAATGATTTCTTCATCTACGTACAGGTTCCACATCACACATTGACATGTTCTGTAATTCCTATTCTTCTTAATGCCATTCAAAATTTGTTATGATCCACATATTTAAATGTCTTACATAGTTAATTAAACACAACATCTTTCTGATAGTCTCTGCTTTGAGCCAAGATCTATCTGACAACAGAAATGATATCCCTTATTTCACTTTCCCTTCTGAATCCTGCATGAATTTCTGGCAGCTCCCTGACAATGTACTGCTGCAATTGTTGAATAATCTTCATAAAATATTTTCCATGTGATATTAATTAATATTGTTCAAGAATTCCCACATTCTGTTGGAATTAGTACAAATGCGGACCTCTCCTAGTCATTTGGGCAAGTAACTGTCTTCCACATTTGGGGCACAGGTGAGTGAGTGCTTCCAGTGCTACATCAGCTTGTTGAAACATTTCAATTGATATTCCATTAATTCCAAGTACACGAACTTAAAAATCTTTTCTTATTTTTTGGATATGGAATTCTATGTTAATTGTGTTGTGAATAAAGAATTGTGCTCTACTTCCTTTGAAATTTGTTTAGACTGGTTTTATGATTTAAGAATGGTTATTTTTATTAATGTTCCATGTATATATGAAGGAAATATGTATACCCTACTAGTTTGGAGCTCCCATTTAAGTATGTCCAGAAGATCAAGGTTTTGCATTTTATGACATTCAAAACTTCTGTATGTTTACTAATTTTTATTTAGATTATTAATTACTAAAGAAAGTGTCAAAAATCTTTTACTGTGGTGGTTGATTTTTTTTACATACCCAAAGTTTATTAATGGTCAGCAAGGATGAGAAGGAGGGGAATGAGTGAGGAGGGACTGGAAGTGATTAAGAAGGGGAGAGTTTCACAGTTGATTAACATAATTGCTTTCAATAGGTAGTAAATCTGCAAAAAGTTGAATTGACAAAAGTGATATAATAGATATATTTACAACAATGACCAAATATAGACTCTAAGTCCAGCTTCTGAGGCTGATTATGTACAATCCAGCACCTCATGGGATTTCATTCCTTAGGTTGAAGAGTTAGGGTCAAGATTTCATGATCAATCCCCAGTTAATTGGTCTTCCCATTTCATAAATCTCTCTTCTTCCTTTTTACAAAACAAAGACCTATTTCTCACTAATTCCAAATCTTGTCCTGGTATATTGCCTGAGACATAGAAGCTTAAAGGGCAGGGACCAAAATATTGCTGTCATTGAAGCCCTCCTTCATCAAATGACCATAAACATGTATAACACTTTATCGAATTCAAATAGAGTGACAACATTGTTATGCTTCATATTTTAATATATCGATAAAAACCTGCTGCCACAGAGTGACTCCTATTCATCACAACCCTACAAGACAGAGTAGAACTGACTCTATTGGTTTCCTAGACTGTAACTCTTATTTTAATTCATGTATTATTTCTTTTGTTTTTTAATCATTTTATTGGGTGCTCGTACATAGCTCTCCATCATACATAGTTCAATACAAGTGGTGGTTGAGTTCATTGTAGACTGGACAATTGTGTTTCACATGTGTCAGACTTGATCTCATATTTAGCAGTGCCCTCACTGATTTTTCCCTCTAATTAGTTTGATCTTTTTCCCAGGATATCATCTTCCTGTTGCATGAAGGACATCTTTTTGAATATCCTCTAGTTAGAATCTAGTGGCAATGAATTCTCTCATTTGGGGTACTTTATTCTTCAAAGGGAATTCTCATGAAATATTGATCATGCGCTGTGCTGTGATCCACAAGGCTGCAGCTCAGAGCTAACTGCTGCTCTGGGTAGAAACATGGGCCTTTGGGTTCCTGTAAACAGTACAGTCTCGAAAACCCACCAAGGCAGGTCTACCCGGTCTGAAAGTGTTGCTGTGAGTCGGCATCCACTCAAGAGCAGTGAGAAAGAGGAACTTGGTTTATAGCATTTTAAGTTGCTATTTACATTTTCTCAGAACATTAGAAATACCCTTCTGTTGTTTCACATTCATTATTGCTTTTGAAAGTCAGCTGTTGGTTGATTGGTCCTCTGAAATAATGTCTCTTCTCTCTCATTGCTTGACCAAGCAAAATTTAAACAGCTTCATTGAGATAGAAGTCACATACCAAAAAACCTATTCTAGTAAGTATAAAGCTCAGACGTTTTTAGTATATTCCAAGTTGTGCGGCCAGCATAACTGATTGTAGAATATTTTCATGCCACAAAAAGAAATTTCACACCCATTAGCAGTCAGTCTCCATTGCCCCCTCCTCATCCAGCCCTTGGTTATCATTGGTTCACTTTCTGACTCTCTGCATGTGCTTGGGAATTTCATATAAATGGGTTCATGCACTGTGTGGCTATTTGTGTCTGGCATCTTTCACTTCCTAATGTTGGGTTTTTTTTCCTTTTCTTTATTAAACATTTTTTGTGGTGGTTTGCATGGAAATTTGTAGAGAACATTATTTTTCTGTGTGTTCAAACACGTTTTGATTTGTGATCAATTGCAGTCCCCAGGATGAAACAGCAGTCCTTCCACTTCCTCCTTGTGTCTTCCATTTCCATTGCCCCTTCCTTCTTTTCTCTCCTTACCTGCTTTCTGAGTTTCCTCCTGAGTGAATGTTCCCTTTTGATCGCTAGTAATTGATTGTTCTGAGTGCATCTCTCCCTGATGGCACTGTTCAGACTATCAGTCTGCCTATTGTTTGGCTAAAAGTTGAGCTAAGGGGTGAATTCAAGCATTGGCTTGAAGTGGACCTAGGGGCCATAACCTTGGGGAGTCCACCAGTCTCCAGGAGACCAACAAGCCTGGTCTTTTATGTAATTTTGAATTTCATTCCACATTTTTCTGCCACTCTACTTAGGACCTATACTGTGATCTCTTTCAGGGAATTCATCAGTGGTGGCTGAATGTCATTTCATTCTTATGGTCTCAGGACCCTGGAGGCTCAGGCATATACTGTCCATTCATTCTCTGGATAAATTGTTTCGTGTAGTTTTCTTCTCCTTTCACTCATTTTTCCTTTGGTTAGGGTGGGACCAATACTCATGCCTTAGCTTTCAAAAGTCAAGTTCCTACTCACCAAAATAAGATAGATAAAATAATTTTTGTGGATTATGTTAGTCCAATTGACCTTGATGTACCTTGAGACTATGGTTTTGAGCCCCCAGATCTAAGGTGTTCGGATGTGCTAGGGCATTTTCATAGCTTGGTCTCGGTAAGTTTTAGTGCATTCAAAAGTATATTTGCAGGTTATGAAAGTACACATGTGGCAATGCCGTCTGTGAAATTTACATCAAAACATTATGGGTGTAAGTCCATTTGCCTTCTCCTACTTGTTTAGCTTTCATGTCTATCTATAATGATAACATTTTCAAGGTTGTTCTTTTTATGATTTCTATGTTACAGGATTTGAATTTCTGTGTTATATGATGTTAGTACTTCACATTTTTATATGACTAATATTTCATTGTAAGAATGTTTTCCTTTTTTCAATCCCTTCATCAGTTGATGAATATTTGGATTGTTTCTATGGGGGGGCTATTATGAACAATATTCATATACACATTTTGTATGGATACATGCTTTCAATTCTCTTAAGAATATATACATGGGAGTGGAATTGCTGTGTCATAGATAAATCTAGATTTCACATTCTGAAGACATGGCCTTCATTTTGATAGCTTTTAATACGATCCTATTTTTCTTCTTTATTGATGTTTCTACAGTTTTGTTATTCTATGTCTCTATGTGAATTTCTTTCTCTTTTTTTCTCCCAATTCTTGTTGGCTTTCAGTAACTGAAGATTAGTCTTTAAATTACTCTGAAAAATACTTCAGTCATTCTTTCACCAAATATTTTCTCTTCTGAAAATATTTTCTCTGCTGGACCCTTTCAGTCAATTTACACCAATCACTCACATATTCTAGCCAAATATCTTTCTGAACATCCATCAATTGATCGGCATTTGAACTGTTTCTACTTTTTTGGCGATTATGAATCCTGCTCATATGCACATTTTATATGGCTACATGTTTTCAATTCTCTTAGAGATATACCTGGGAATGGAATTGCTGTGTTATAGGTAAATCTATATTTAGAATTTTGAAGACATTCTATGTTGCATCCTGAATAATTTCTTGACCTCTGTCTTCCAAGTGATCAAATTTATCTTCAGCTTTAATCATTTGTTTATTCACCCATTGAAGTTTAAATATCTATATTTCCAGAATATTTTTAGTTCTTTTTTTGGTGTCTTTTCAAGTTAGTTTTGCTCCCTATATGTATTCCAAACCTTTCCCCCCTTCCATTTCCCTTGAAGCAATTAAACATCATTATTTTATATTTCATGTCTCATGACTTTGATAGAAAAATTTGTGGGTTTGCTTCTACTGTTTGTTGCTTTTGCCTGTTTTCATTCATAGTGTCCTTTTTTCCCTGTGGTTTTTAAGTTTTATTTTATTGTGAGTTGCTCATTTTCCATGTAACTTTATCTGCAGAAATTCTCAGAGGCTTGCGTTGATGTTGAATTTCTCCTCAAGAAGATTCAAATTGCTTCTGCCAGTCTCCTGGGGGCAGTAACCTGGTACTATTTTAAGTTAAATTCTTCATTCATAGATTTCTGACCACACAGGTGGCATGGATTCAGACTGATAAATCCCTTCAAGGGCTCAGTTGTTGTTATATAATTTTGACAGTTCATTTTGTCCCTTTACCCAGTGACTCGGTCAATACATTCACGTCTTACCTCCCTTTCCATGTGACAGAGGTCCTGTCTTAACACTTTGAGTTCCCAGTCTGTGTAGGTTGTTTGAGGCACACTCCATTTTCAGTAAGTTCTAAGCCTTACCTTTTGTCTCTTAAATTCTGTGCAATTTTCAGAGTAGAAACTCAAGGTCTCCTGGGAAAGGAGAAAAAGAGCTCGGGGGTAAAAATAACCTTTGGTATTCATTTACTTCTGGATCCCTGGTTTTGCCCTGTTTTTGGAATCCACAAATTCTTTGTTTTCAAAATGCCTGGAGAGAGGGTGGTAGGGAGCTATAAAAAGTTTTAAGAAAATTCATTCAGGAAAATTTCTATGGCTTCATTATAAAGAATGGATTGCAAGGGAAAACGAGATAAAAGTTAGCTGGTGAGGATTGAAAACTGTTTAGGAGACAAACCCTTGGAATCACATTCCTTGGGTTTAAATCCTGTTTACACGACAACGTAAATGTGTGATTTTAGAAAATGACCTTTTTGCCCTTCAACTTCCATTTTAGTCATGTATGATAGAACATGCCTCAAAGAACTGTGATGAGTGGAACTAATGTGGACAATGCTTACTATCTATTAAATGCTGCTGTCTTTTTACTATACTGAATAGATAAAGCTGAGTACCTGGTTAGATAAAGAAAGCAGAGGAAAGAGAAAGCTTAAAGATGGTTGGCAGGTCTTCGATAATGATAGGAAGCTTAGATTTTATTCAATATGAGAAGCCCATGGAGCACCTGTACAGAGATGTCTAAGCAACACCTGGATGTTCTTATTCTTTCGGTGAGCATCTATTTTGGAAGTCTAGGACATTAAGCACTGAGGGAAACCATTGGAAGGTTCAGGTACTGCCCTGAAGGAGCTAAGAAAGCAGAGGAGTGTTTTGAGAGAAGAGTCTATAGGGTATGCATGAAAGAGCCCCCATCTGAGCTTAGATTGGCAGGGAAGACTTCTGAGGACAGATCTCTGATCTCAGTTAGGAGGGATAGGAGCTACTCAGGTGACAGGGAGTATGGGGAAGACTATGCCAAACAATGTGTGTGTGTGTAAGAGAGAGAGAGAGAGAGAGAGAGCACATGTAAAAGCAGCAAAGGAATAATATGACGAGAATAAAGACTAAAAGCAGGGAAAAGTGGGCAATAAGCCAAGTGCAAGTCAAGAGTCAAGTCTTATCACAGTGCTTCTAGTTCGGACTTTGCACTATCTCCTAAACCTATAATAATAAGTTGAATGTTCTCATCTTTTTTATTACCTATTTTTCTGAAAACAAACACAAAATACTCTTGCCCGGTTGCTTGCGTTTAATGTACATCAATAGTTCACGGCAAGCTCTACTTTGTGAAGGCAGTAAGTTGTCTTTTGTGGACTTGGGCTTTGCTATAATTCTGCACTATGGGGTCAGCTCCAGGGAGTGGGCTTGAGGCCCAGCTGCCTTTGTCTCTGTAGGACACCAGGCCAGATGACAGAGGTTGCTGGGAACAAGGAAGCTTCTCTGCTCTTCTTCACCTATCAAGTTTTGGGCAAAGCTCCAGCAAGCAGCCTTGCTCCTTCTCAAAGCACTTGTTCCTCTTAGCATGATTCGTTCTTTCGCCTTTAAGCTCTGGTAACACCACACAGCATGCAAGCCAGAAGTGTCACTGCAGCCCAATGCTTGCAGACCATCCTTCCACTTCCGCTGCCCTTGGAGCCCAGGTGTACTTACGCCATGATTCTTCTTCGCAGACTTGTCATGGTAAACGGCCTGGAGCAGCACAGCCAACGGGCCATTCTCAACGTGGCCTCATGGGCCACGGGCTGCTGATGCCCCAACCCAATGAAAAGCCCTGACTCCCTAATCCCTGCTGGCGGGGGCGGGGGGGGGTGCTTCACATAGTGAGGGGCACAGAGAGCAACTTCCCAGGATGAGTGTGATAGCACTGCACCAAGTTGTTAAAGCTGTCCCAGGGGATGACTTCCTCCCTCCCACAGGACTTCTCTCAGAGTGGTGAGGGAGCAGGCTTAGAAGATTGCTGGGAGACTCTGTGGAAAGCCAGTTATGGATTCAAATGTGGACATAGCCTCTCACCAGTTGTGTGACCTCACATAAGCTAACTCCATCTCCTGACCAGGAGAATTCCCACGGGAGAGGGAGTGATAATGTCTACTCTGGTGTGCTTGTCAGATGAGAAAGACTTGTATCAAGAACTTAGTGTGTGGTGAGTAAATAGGAATAGACCACTACCTTCCGTACGGTTTGTAGGCTTTGAGCCTTTAGGTATTACCTGCATGATTTCTGAATTTCTGAGTGCAGAGACAACCATCCACACAGATTTGTCCCCGATTCTAGTCAGGCCAGGCAATGAGGTGGGTTGGTGGAGAGGCAACCATCTCCTAGGTTCCAGGGATAAAGACCTTTGGAGTCAGATCTGCCTGCTGTTCCACAGAAGAAAGCTACAGCCTTCTGCTCCCATCCAGTCTCCCAGCCTCAGAGCTGTAGGGGGCAGTTCTGCTCCATATGAGTTGCCAGCAGTGGAGGTGGTGGGGAGTCTTTGATGCTCAGTCTGGTCTAGATGGATCACCAAAGAGAGACAAATGGCTTTAGGGAGAAAGAGTCCACTTTTTCCCAATGGCTTCCCACCACTGTTTGGGGTGGAGGGACAGACTCCCAAATTTCTGGAATCCCTTCATAGACCCCTTCATTAATCCATTTTGTAATTTCCAGAAGGCTATTTTATGATAATTTTTCCCTTAGTAACTCCCGGTTGGTTCATATCTGACTGGTTGACAGCACCCTCAGGACTGTTGATATCACACCGTCTTAACGGTCCTCCACTCCCTCTTACAAGCAGAGTTGGCTGAGAAAGGAGATGAAGACAGAGTCTCTCCTGATATTTCCAGTGGGTCCATTCCAGGTGTCTTCTCACTTGCTTCAGATTGGTATCCCAATTCAGCGAGGATCTTTGTTTAGGAATCATTCTAGAGAGAAAGCACCTAACACCATGTACATGCATCTTACCTTTCTGACGGACAGACTTGACAAGCCTCTTTATGCCTGAATGTAGGAGTGGCAAAGAAAACAGGACACTGCAAAACTTCTCAAAGAGAATCCTATGTGGGATTTGTGCAATCTGCCCAGCCAGACGTTACAGCGTGCTGACACCCTGGTGAGTCATGCACTCACTCAGGGTCAATTCTGTTTGGAGAACAGGATGAATAATTGAGACGAACTGGGTGTTTGCCTGAATCAGGCCTAGCCCAATATTTCTGTTTTCTTGCCCCTTTCTACTTAAAGCAAACATGTCCAGTTCCCATCCAACCCCACATTCCCTTCTTAATTCTTCATTAACTAATAAAAGAAAGCCAAAGTTTTTAGCACACTCTGCAAGGTCTTGTAGGGTGGCCTGCCCTTCTCTCCAGCACCCCCATGCCAATCTAGAAAGACTGGACTTGAGGTAGCCACATTTGTAGGTAGTACATAACTAAAAGCCCCAGCTGCATTTTTCTCCTTTTTATTATGGAATAATTTTAGACTTACAAAAAAGTTAAAAAAATAAATCAGAGAACTTCTGTATTCTTTTTTAACAAATTCCCTTAATACAAATTTTTATGTAACCATGGTACCATGATAAAAGTTGGAAATTCAAATTAGTATATTACTATGCATTCAGGACATGATAGAAAGTGAGTGACTACAAAACTGTCATAAATTGAAAGGAACCAAAAAGATCTTTTGGGTCTTGCCTCTCTCATACCTATTTTCCATATGGGAGACACGATATTTTTTTCAAAAATATTAGCCATATCAAGCCATTATTCTATTATTCTATGGCAAGTAAAACTTTGGTTATGATCATCCAACAACAGTTCCCGTAGTCGCACATTGACAGGTTGCTGCCAGCCAGTGGTTCAGACCAGATTGAAAAGAGGACACAGGATATCATTGCTTATGTCAGAGGGCTGTTGGGTAATAGAATATCAGAAAGATGTTTATTTGTGTCTTATTGACTATGCCAAGGCATTAGATTGTGTGCGCCATAATGCTATGGATAACCTTGAGAAGAATGGGCATTCGAAAACATTTCATTGTCTTCATGCAGACCTCCATGGATCAAGAGGCAGTTGTGTGAATAGAACAAGGGCATTCTCCATGGTTTAAAATCAGGGAAAGTGTGCATCAGACTTAAATCCTCTCACCACACTTATCCATTCTGTAAGCTGAGTAAATAATCAGAGAAGAGGAAAGAGCTATCAGTGTTGAAAGAAGACTTGTTCACAACTTGCAACATGCAGTTGACAGAACCTTGCTTGTTGGAAGCAAAGACTTGAGCACTTGCTGATGAAGATCAGGGATTGCAGCCTTCAGTGTAGATTACCGCTCGATGTAAGGAAGACCCAGATCCTCATAACTAGACCAATAGGTAGCATCATAATAAATGGAGTAGAGATTGAATTTATCAAGGACTTTGTGTGGTTTGGATCCACAATCTTCATGGAAGGTCTATCTGCTGCTTAAGATGTTCTAAGAGTATTATGAAACTGAGATGGTGCTTTGGGAATTAGGGTGCACCTGATCCAAGGATGTGGTATTTTCCTTCGTATCACATGCATGTGAAAATTGGACACTGAATAAGAGATCCCAGAGAAGAATGGATGCATTTGTGATGCTGGAGAAGAATATTGAAAATACCAAAAAAAGAAAAGAAAAGAAAATACTATGGAGTGCTAAATGGACACACAAATCTGTTTGGAAAAAACATGGGCAGAGTGGTCCTTCGAGGCAAGGATGGCAAGATTGAATCTTACATTCAGCAGTCATATTGTCTGGAGAGACCAGAGAAGGACAGCATGCTTGGTAAAGTGGAGGGCCAGCGAGAAAGAGGAAGGCCTCCAATGAGAGCCAATGAGATGCACAGTGGCTGCAACCGTGGGTTTAGGCCTAGGTACAATGGTGAGGCTGTTGCAGGCCCATGCAGGGCTTTGTTCTGTTGTGCATAGGGCCATTATGGGTCAGAACCGATTCAATGGCACCTAAGAACAATGCTAGGACTACTAGCAAAACTCTGTTTTAATCTCACCAATTTTCCTACTATGATCTCCTCCCCTCCCCCGCCCCAATTCCAGGATTTAATCTGTAGAGCCCTAGGTGGCGTTTGGTTATCGTGGGTTAGTTTTGTTTTGTTTGGTGTTTTCGTTCCTCCCAATTTACAACGATTTCTCTTGTCATGCCTTTCTTTCATGACCTGGATACATTTGGAAAATTTTAGTCAGCCATTTTGTCAAATGTCTCTCAAGTTGATGCTTCCACATGATTAGGTTGCGGTTATACATTTTAGGCAAAAATATCACAGCTGTTAGAGTCCTGATGTGATATCCTTCTCAGTACATCAGATCAGGGAGAACATGGTGGCTTACTGCTGGGAATGTTATCTTTCTTTGATTTCTGACTGAAATCATTTTTATGCTTCACCTGGAAAAATATTTTTTTCTTTTCTGTAATTATCCTTATTTCTTGGCTGAATTCAACTTTTTTCATGGTTTCCGTACACCGAATATATCCAAATTTAAAGTTTTATCCTAGAACACTCTTTTGAAGTTTAGCCTTATATACTAAACAGGCTACTCAATATTTATAACAGGATATTTAATAGGATATTTAATATTCAAACCTCGCATTCAAAACCAAACATCTGAATTCCTGTCAGCTCTCTACTTTGGGTTAAATGGCAATTCCATTTCTCTTTATCTTTCTCAAACACCCCCAAAAAGCTACCACTTCCATCTGCAAAATCTACCAGAATTTGACCACTTCCTCACCTACTAACCCTGACCTAAGCACCCACCACCTTTTCCCACCTCCACGATTGCTATCATCCTTAACTGGTTCTCTCATTTTGGGTCTTGCCTCTCTCATGCCTATTTTCCATATGAGAGACACCATATTTTTAAAAATATATATTAGCCATATCAAGTCATTACTCTGATCAAAACTCTTAAACAATTTCCCCCTTTGGCCAAGAATAGGCTAAAATCCCTTTCCAACGGTCTACTAGACCCTACTCCACCAGCCTTCCCAGTCCTGCTCCGTGAATTCATTTTCTACTATATTTTCTACTTCTTAAAAGAAATGCTAGTATCCAACTGATTATGATTTCCCCCAATTTTCTGTTACCTTTGTTTAGTATTGTTCTAC
This sequence comes from Nesogale talazaci, assembly GCA_004026705.1. Classification (NCBI taxonomy): domain Eukaryota; kingdom Metazoa; phylum Chordata; class Mammalia; order Afrosoricida; family Tenrecidae; genus Nesogale; species Nesogale talazaci. Next base: position 250,587 of record PVJH01000120.1, read on the forward strand.
TTAGTAAATGACAACTCAACAAGTCAGTTGTACAAGTTGGAGACCCCATAGTCCTGCTCAGCAATTTCCTTTCCTTCATTCCTTAAATCCAATTCATCATCAAGCCCCAAACTTTTTTTTAAAAAAAGACAAAACAATTGTATTGGCATGTAATGCACATATCATACAATTCAATAGTTCAATCACATCAAAAAGAATTGTACAATTATCACCATAATCTGTTTTAGAACATTTGCTTCATTCTTGTACTCATCATTATTAGCTCCCTATTTCTTCCACATAAATAGTACTCAAGCCTGACTGTTTCTTATGATTATGCATGGCCACAAGGTGGTGAAAGGTCTAGGCAATAGACATCAAACGGGGGGGAGGGGGGGAGACACATATCACTGTGTGCACACATCCCCAAGGCATCCACTGAGGACATGTGGGAGCATAAGCAAGAGTGGTGAAGAAAGCTGATGGTGCCCAGCTATCAAAAGATATAGCATCTGGGGTCTTAAAGGCTTGAGTGTAAACAAGCAGCCATCTACCTCAGGAGCAACAAAACCCACCATAAATGAAGCTCACTTGCCTGTGCGATCATGAGGTGCTGAAATAATCAGGTACTAAGCATCAAAGAACAAAAATCAAAATCAATGGACCGATTGACTCCCGATATCGCTGAAGACAAATTGATATGGATGCAAACAGGGTAGAAGAAACGATGGTGCCCAGCTCCCAAACGATTGACTGTCTGGAGTCTCAAAGACTTGAAGATAAACGAGTCGCCATACAGTGCAGAAACAGCAAAGCCCACATGGAAGAAGCACACCAGCATGTATGATCAGGAGGGGCCGAAGGGAGCAGATATCGAGCATCAAAGAACAAGAATTACATCATTACGAATGAGGAGGAGAGCAGAGTGGGGACCTAAGGCCCACTGGTGGGTAATTGATCACCCCTTTACAGGGGAGTCACAGGGAGGAGACAGACCGGTCAAGGTGCAGCCAGGCAGCGATGACGCATACAAGTTTCCTCTAGTTCCTGAAGCCTTCCTCCCCCCAACCATCATGGTCCCAACTCTACCTTACAAATTCAGATGGACTGGAGAAGGTACACTACTAGAGAGGGGAGTTGGAAATATGGGGAAACCAAGATGGATGCACCCCTTCGAGCCAGTGGTTAGATTGGAGCTACTGGAAGGGTGGAGAGAAGGTGGGGTAGAGAGACGGAACCAATTGCAAGGATATACACATAAGCTCCTATTTGAAGGATGGGCATCAAAGGAGTGGGTTGGGGGAGAGATCAGGCAGTGTAAGATATGACAGAACAATAATAATTTATAAAGTATTGAGGGTTGGTGGGGAAGAGAGAGCAGGGGAAGAAGGGAAGGGATAGAAAAGCCGATACCAAGGGCTCAAGGGAAAAGGCGGATGTTTGGAGAATCATAATAGCAGCGGACATGCGAAGGTGCTTGGCACAGTATGTTTATTTATGTATTGTGAAAAATGATGTAAGAGTCCCTAATAAAATGATTTTAATAATAATAATAATAAACCTATATATAAACCCCCCAAACTCTTAGGATCATCAGTGAAAGAATTGGGACAAAACTAAGGACCTTAGCGCAGGGAATACTTGGACTATCAGAGTGGTTCTCAAACTTGGAGAATGATAACAGCAGTAGACATGCAAAGGTGCTTGGCACGGTATGTTTATTTATGTAATTGTGAAAAATGATGTACGAGCCCCTAATAAAATGATTTTTAATAAAAAAAAGAAACAGTTTTACTGGCATGTAATACACATATCATACAATTCAATAGTTCAATCACATCAAGATTGTACAGTTATCACCACAATCTGTTCTAGAACATTTTCTTCATTGTTAGCTCCCTATTTCTTCCACATAAATAGTACTCAAGCCTGACTGTTTCTTATGATTACTGCTAGGCCACTTGGTCACCTTAATGAGTTCTCTGCTCTCTGAGCACTTTAGCCATCAATGGTTGAACTCCACTGCAACAAAGGTGGTCTTTTCAAAATGCAAATCTGATTAAATTACAACTCTGCTCAGACATTTTTAGTGGCTTCCCATTTCCATTAGCATATAGGCCAGCACCCTTGACCTGGCCTCCTTAGCTCATCTGATGGGGACCACCGACTCATACTTTACCCAGACTGATGATATATGCTTCCCTGAGCCATGAACCTCTGTTACACTCTCTATTTGGAAAATATTTCACTCACTCTAATCTATCCTCACTTCTCAACCAGCTCCTTTGCCTGTCAAAACCCAAACCTGCATCACATGGCAACTGACTTCTTCCTTCAAGGAAGCCTCCCCAAACCTTCAGTTTAGATGATGTACTTTTGTTATGTATTAACAAAGCATCTTGCTTCTGTCCTATAGAATGCTAATTTTGCTTCTAATTATATACCCAATTGTTTGATTATTTGTCAAAAAGTTGCCTCCCCTACTAGACTGTTAACCTGATTATGGCAGAGAACAACATACTTGACACATAGTTGACACTCAGTAAGTATTTCCCCAGTGAATGGATAAGTAGATGCATTGATGAAAACATAATGATGCTTTTGAAAGACAGATCTGGCAAGTCAATTAGTAGAAGGAAGAGAAAGTAGTGGGAAAGAGTTCTGCATAATTAGTAGCTGTCAGAGTAACTTAGGCCAGGAGAAGAGGACCTGAAATTCTAAATAAGGGTGTGGGGAGTGGCAATGGAAAGTAATTTTTAATTTGGGACCTGTATTGTGCTACTGATACACCAGATCAGCCACTGAAAGATAGTCCAAAGACACCCATCACACGGCCCTCACTGCCAACTGCTCAATCCCCAATGTGGGTGGGGAAATCAGCACACTCCTGGCTTGTTCAGCAGTCTCGGCTCTGAAGGGATTTCTGCATGAACAAAAAGCACTTTTGAAGACATCTTGTCTCACAATAAAGACCAAACCCTTTGAACAATACAGAAGGCTGAGCACCATTTTGCCATCCCTTGGGCCCTTGGAGCTGATAAATAAGTCAGTTCCTGTGTTTTTAGTAGCCTCTGATGTATTTGATTACAGTCTCAATTCAAATAATTCTATTACTACAAGCAGCAGTTTCATGACCAGGAGGGCCCACAGCCCAGACTATACTAGCTCCCTGTCATATAATTTAGCCTCAGTCATACCTCAGACAATATTTATACAAGGTCACTTCTTCAAACCATGTCTAGCCTTCCCAAATGACAATATTATTTATGCCAAATGCTTCTCCTAAGGAATGGAACATTGCCAACACTGGTTTAATAGGCTATACGGACAGGCTAGAAAAACATCATTTGTAGCGCATACAGTTTATGTATTTAGTATATAACTAGGAGTACAGTCTGATCACTGGAAACATGGCCGAAAACTGGCCCCTGGGGTGCCAGGGGGGAAGCCACAAAAGCACTAAGGTTTGGATCTTTCCTCACTGGTATTAGTTTTGGAAGCCTTAGGCTTACCCAGAATTATGAATGCACAAGAGAGGGCTGCCTGAGACGTTAGTGGCTACCTGAATATCCAAAAAAAGGGGGGGGGAACCTGCAAAAGGAAATTTAACTTGGGCATATGTGCCCAGCAGCCCTCCTCATGTGGTTGCAAATGAATGTGACCATCGAGTGGAACAGGCAGCCCAGGGGCCTTCGGTAACAAAGAACAGTCTAAGCCATTGATGCTAATTTACCAAATTATTCACATCCTACAATCTGGAATAGGAATCAGCGGCCAAAAAAATGCCTCCTCCACACCTCAGTCAAAACACCTATAAAAATCTAGATACCAGGAGGCAAAGTCTGGAACATAAACTACTTCATCATGTTGCCAATGAGTTATTAAAGGAGAGAATGATGGAGCTGCCAGGAGTGTCTGGCTACCCTCGCCTCCAAGCTCCGTTCTGGTGTTGTCTTTAATAAGACATTTGGTCAAGATACACTGAGGACAACTGCTTTCTCTTAAAATCTAACTAAAACAGCAAGCCACACATTCTTCTTACGGCCTCTAGGCCAGCGGGGCTTGAAACTCTTTTGTTGCTGTTGTTAGTTCCAGCTTATCTATTTTAACTCATGGGGACCACTTGTATACAGTTGAGAACTGTTCCATAGAATTTTCAAGCCTGTGGCTTCTGGGAAGCAGATCACCACCCCTTCCTTCCAAGGGACCCCCCCAATGTTGGGCTGGTAGTCAAATGTTTAACCATTTGTGTCACCTAGAGACTACCTTAAATTTTTGGCAGTAAAGAATTAGCAAATTCTAGATGGTAAATTTTAGAATGTGAGCCTAGACTTGTTGGCCTCATGGATTATAAAGTATTACTGGTAAGCAACTTATACAATATTGCCACTTAAAGAGATATGTGTTTATATATGTATGCATATATGTGTATATACACACACACACACACATATATACAAAGAATACTGTGTCCAAAGTAAATTTTAGGCAACAAGCGAGTCGGAATATGAAGGACTTTCAAAAATTCAAAACTGTTTCCTTGTGGTAAATTTGGAAGGTTCTTTTTCTGTAAAATGCATTGTTAAAAACTCTACCAGGATTGTATTTTTGTTTTTAAGGGTTCTTTCTGGAATTATCACCCATTGACTCAATGATTTAATATCATTATTATTTGTTAAAAATAATAACATTAAGCCTTTGCAATGAGCATACCCTGTATCCTAACAATGTCATACCAAGGAATTTCTTTCAGGGCAATTAGAGATATGCACATATCCACCACAGTATTCTTTATAATTGAACATAAGACGGGAGAGGACTATCTAAATAAATGATCCATATGACACAATACCATATAGTCTTAAAAGAAAGTATAGGAAAATTTCTAACCAAATAGGAGAAGGTTCAAAATACATTATTACATGAAAAACAGTAGTCAGACAAAGATCCTTTCTCTGTCTTCAAAATGATGTGTAGATGGAATAACATAGAAATAGTAACACATGCGGACAACCCTGGGGACCGTCCACAATGATACTATGAGAAGAGATTTGAACAAATGATACTGATGTCTTTCAGGCCACTGAGACTTACGGATACTGGGACATGAAATTGTACTTTCATACTTATTATAAGAATAACTAACTTCCCATGTATCACCATCCAAACAAGGAAGGGTTAGCACAATGTTTTTCACTTTGCAGTGATGATTTAGACAGGATCTTTTCTCCCATCCGAGTACTAACCAGGCCCAACCCTGCTTAGCTTCTGAGATCAGACAAGATTGGGCACATTCAGGGTGGTGTGGCCATAGACGACAGGATCTTTTCTAAGACTCCATCTGATCCTCTGTCTGACCCTCTTCCTTTAAGTCAAGAGTGAGAAGCCTGACTTGCATCTCACACAGTGAGATCCCCGTTTCTTGAGAGCAAACCATTGCCATATGCTTCTTAACATTACAGCACTCGTGGGTAACCCCTGAAATGGTCTTCATGTCCACATGAGCCTACAGAATAGAGATTTATTAGGATATTGTAAATAAAACTTGAATAAACAGAAGCATGAAATGGGAGACCCCACGGGCCAAAAAGAAAAAGAAAAAAAGGAAAAGAGTTAGAAAAATAGACCTGCTTCATCAGTCTCTCCGGCAAACACACATGGCCCATGATTTATTAAAAGAGGAGCTTTTTCAAGTCATGATTGTAGGCAAAAGGCAGTTAAATAAAGCACTTGCAGAGGAGTGTTTCTGTGAGCTGGGGTGAATGGATGTGCTGAACTTCTCAATGTGGACATCCTGCAGGGCTTCTCCAGGAGGCCCAGTGGCCAACGGTTCCATGCTTAACTACTCACCAAATGATGCCCCACAGGAGGAAGACCTGACAGCCGGCATCCTTGAAAATGAGAGTCAAGAAAGCCCTGGCAGGCAGTTCTACCCTACCACATAAGCCCCCGAGGAGCTGGACTTAATGCAAGGGCACTCAAGAGAAACAGCACAATTCCTTAAACTGAAGATAATGGAAACAAAGATCCTTACCGCTTCTTTGTCTCGGTGTCACTGTTTGGTTGACGACGGAGGTAAAGGTGACACGGATCTCTGTGGAAAGGAGACTCATGAGACTGAGGAGGAGAATGAAGGGTGGACTCTTGAGGGAGGCCCACCTTTGAAAGCAGCAAGTCGATACTAAGGGTTCATCCCAGTAAGAATGAGTCTCTCCTGCCTCAGTCAATGTACACGTTGTTTGCTGTCGGGAGGACATTTTAGTCACAAATATAATTGGAAAACAACATAGTTTTGTATTGTTTGATGCTAATGGATTTTTGCCTGGGGCTAAAATAATCCAGATGTACAGGATAAAGCCAAGCTCAATGATTTCACACAGGTGGGGAATGAAAAAAAAAAGTTTTAGGAGGTAAATGAATAATTACAGACATTTAAAAGAACTCCAAAGTGGTGAGAGTATCAAAGAAACTTTGTAACATATTGAAAGGGTCCTACTGATTTTATAGACCAAGGATCCAAGGATTCTCATTTTTTAAAGGTTGAATTTACTTTTTTTTTTTTTTGGCTAGAGACCGTTCCTGCAGGGTGGTAGGAGCTAACCGGTTCACTTGTTGTTTGTTTCTTAGACCTAACCTTTGTCTGGCTCACTCACCTCTGAAATAGCCAAAGGGTTCTCTCACTCCACAGCACTGCTGAGAGCACCCTCCCAGACAGGAAAGTTGAAAACTGTTGCCTCTGTGGCTGCTGAAGCTGGGCGCAGACTAGCAGACTAGAGCAATTGTGTAGTCCGCTTGGCCCACCGAAGTGAGTTTGGCTCTCAACGGGCAAGGAGTGCTCAGACTAAACTGGAGGTTATTTTACAAGGACCATCAAAATCCTCATTTGCATGTGTGAAATTCCTGTGGAGAGGCTGGTTTTGAAGCAAACTGGTTGGGCTCGATGACAAGTGAGCCTGTCTCCTCTAAATGTGAATGGCATCAGCTACATCTTCGCCTGCCCGCCCTTGGCAGTCAGAGTTACCCTCGTCTGGCCCAGATCCCCAAGACAATTGTTTGAGTTTCAATACAAGGGACCCCAACACCTGCCATTTTCCAAGAGGAAGCCAGTGATGGGAATGCCTTCCAGTTTACAGGAGGCCATTCAATCTCTTAGAACAAATGGCCATGAGCAACTGCAATTGATACCGAGCACTTATTAAGGTTGCTGTTATAGTTGATCGAGTCGACTCCAGCTCTTGGCCTCCTTTTGTATAAAGGAATGAAACACTATCTGATCCTGCATCGTCCTTGGTCATTCGACTATTTAAGTGCATGCACTGGGCTGTTCTGCATGCATCAGTCACATCAGTCCGCACATCAAACTTCCGAAGTCAGGTAGGATAATCGCTCCCATTCTTCATTAAAGAAGATCGCTGCTTTGGGAGATTAAGTTGAGGCGATCTCCGATTACAGAGGTAGAACACCAACAATTTGAATGCAGGTCCTTGGACTTCCCCTCTATGCTTCTGACCCTGCTACCATATCTCCTCCTTGCTGCTAGGCCGGTTTCGATTGGCAATCAAGGGCAGCCTTGAACAGTGGGGATCCAAACCAAAATCTTGTTTGATAGGCAATGAAGTTAGGCTAGAATTCAGTTCTTTATGTTGCTGCCATTTTAAAAACGGAGCCATGTACATTGTAGAGCATGCTTCCTCTGGTGGGGGGGGGGGGGGTGGTTGTGCTGTCGCTAGCTGCTGTGAAGCCGGTGCCCATCCCATGGCGAGTGCAGGCACAACAAAAGGATGCCGCCCAGCATTATAAGAACCCAGCCACAAGGAACCAAACCTGGTCTCACCCATGCCAGGGGAAGATGCTACAACTGAACTGCCAATGGCCTACCTCATGGTGCTTCTAGTCTTGCCAGAATCAGGGCTTTCTGGTAAAAACTCCATGCTTCCACCACAACAATAATGAGAATAATAGTGTAGGCTCATTTTTTTTTCTCCCAAGTGCCACCTGGGACTTAGAGATTTCTCTATAAAGGCTTCAGAGAGGGCTGAGTCGCAGTGGCGCAGCGGTTGAATGCGGGACTGCGGCCCACTGGCTTGGTGGTTCAAATCCAGCAGCAGCAAGGCTGGACAGCTCCCAAGACCACCAGAAGGCAGTGATGCCCACCCCCACCCCCCCACACACACAAAAAAAGCAAACAACAACATCCCTTGCAAGGGTGAGTGCAACACAGTAGTTACACATTTCCCAGTTTCCAGTCCCTCCAGAATTTCTTCTCCACACATGGAGGAGTGTCCCATACACATCAGCTGGACAGCAGTCTGGCAACCACGGGCCAAAGTGGTTTATAACATCTGGGTAAGTATTTCCAGATGGAGGCTTTCCCTGAAATGTTTGATTAAAGGTTTCGCACTTAGCATCCTGAAATGACTGACATACGCACCGAGAGGTTCCATCGTCTTTGTCCAGATGCAAGCTGTGGGTCCTCTCAAAGCAAGAATGCTTGTAGGATCTCGACATCTCACCAGGCTGAGTTACTACTGGGTCCTCTTGAAAACCATGCTCCCTGGGGCTGAGCCTAGAAGCAGTGAAGCGAACTGGATAGGTTTGCAATAGAACAAACCTGTCTTCAGCTACCAAACTACCAACCACCAATAGAGACTTCAGCAAGGGCTCTCAGAGCCTCAGAGTTCTCCATTAAAATGTGGGGAAAGCAACTCACCTCAGAGGAAGGCTGTGAGCTACGTGGCACACATCCCCAAATGGCCGTTTCTCTTCTTGAAGGGAGAAACACAAACCACTCTCAGTAGTTATTATAAAACTGCTGACAAAACCCTTAGAGCTAGGACCTTTCCCAAAGCGGGAGATACTGCCCTCTGCGGGATGCTAGAATGGGGAGCTGCAAAAGCAGATCTATTTTAGACTTTACCGTCTCACTGCAATGGATTCCGTCCCAACTCTGAGTGACCCTGTTGGACAAGGTAGAAGTGTCCTTGTGAGTTTCTGAGACTGTAACTTTTCATGAGAGAAGATCGCCTCGTCATTGCTCCCATGGAGTGACTTGTGATTTTGAACTGCTGACATTGACGTTAGAAGCCCAAAGTCTAACCCCAATGCCACCACCCACCAAGACACATTGTGTTGGGTTCATCTGCTGTGCGTTGGGGGAAAAGGATGCCAATTTGAGGAATAAGGTGTGCCTGACACAAGCCAGGGCCTTTTCAATTGTTTCATACGCGTGTGAAAGTTGGACATGGACTAAAGTAGGCCAAAGAGGCATTGGTGCATTGGAATGATGGTGCTGGCAAAGAATATTGAAAGTGCCATGAGCTGCCCAAAACAACTCACAAATGTGCCTTCGAGGAAGTCTTGCCAGATGGCTTCTTAGAAGCAAAGATGGCGAGAATTCATTTCATGTACTTTGAACGTGTAATCAAGAGAGACCAGTCTCTGGAAAGTGACAGCATGCTCAGGTAAAGTAGAGGGACAGCAAAAAAGAGGGAGAGCCTCATCCAGATGTGACTGCTGCTGTGGGCTCCAACTGGACAGCCATTGTGAGGACGATGTAGGATGGCGCAGTGTTTCCTCCTGCTGTCCTATGCACTTGATTAGAATAGTGTTTTTGCATTGAAGGAGAATTTGAGTAGAAGCCCAATATCTATCTGCTACCTTAATACTTAACCTGCAAATATATGTACACAGACCTATATACCTATTGTATATATTAATATAATTATATATTAATTATTCTACAATTAATTATAATGTAATTATCATTATGCTTAATGTTGTATATTAATAACATTAAGGATAATTTAATAGGGAAGCAGAAGGTCAGTGATGTTTTCAGTGTTGGAATGAAATATTTATTCAAGTGAGTACACTGGTTTTGTTCATTCTACAGCTCTTTTTTTCTTCCTATATCTTGAGCACCATGGATCACATGATGCTGGCTATCATTTATGGAGTATCTGCAATATCCCACTGCAGAGATAGACACTTGACTTCCTCTGTGTTCGTGTGCCCATGCAATCTTCTTTGCAACCTGCCTATAAAGTAGACGGTATTAGCCTTTCCACTTTGCAGGTGAGGAAATTGTAGCTCCAAGAAATTAAATAATTGATCACAAATCAAAAGTCAACCAGAAGCAGACCAGGAAACTGAACCTGTCTAACTCCAAAGTCTAATCTCCCAATAGCTTTGAGACTACTTCACCTTACCATGTAGTGAGGCTCGGGAGTGGGTAGGGGTGCGGGGGGGGGGTGTGAGGAAAATGATTTTTCCACTCATGGTTTGAAATTATTATCATCGTTACACCTGTGACGGTCCACAACCTGGGCTCTGTCCATTGTACCTTGTGGTCTCTAGAACACCTTTTTTTTCTTTTTTTTTTAGGGGTGTGGGTTGTTGTTCCAATTGCAGGACAGGTGTTCATACAATGGCTCCCTTTTCTCCCCATCTGCTTCTCCTTGCACAGGGAGGCCCCAATCCGTCACGGACGGCTGCTCCCCACATGTGCATGCAGCCCCATTGATGTGAAATGGCAGAAGCAGGTATTAAAGGTGGAGGTTCTGGCTTATTGCTCTGAATGTATTAAAAACCATTCCCAGACTCCACATAAAGAGTTTTACACACACAGCACATATGATACAAGAGAGACAGAGAAGCAGACATGGGGATAACCACAGTGAGACAAGTAACCACAACAGAAGTCTGGGGAGACGGGCCCAGGGAAGGCTACTTTCACAGACTATGTGATAGATCGTCTCCTCCGCAGACAGACAGACAGCTAGAGGTACTTATTTTAATAACAAGTTGACAGAAAGAACTCCAGACATCCAGGTCTGCTCACTTCTACCTCTCATGTCCCGCGCTGACTCAGCCCTGTCTGTTTCCCATGCAGGATGGTGAGTTATTCCATGCACTTGGACTAATTATCCACATCCAGCTCCTTTCTTTTCTCACAGCTCGTTTAAATGTCTCCTTGTCTGGGTTAGAACTTGGGTGGAGGTTGAATTCCCTTCTGTAGTTCTCCCCGCTGGTGGATTTCTCGTGGCTAGAATATTGTTTATGGGAAAATTCTTTCGGTTTAGAGATCTTTTAGGTACTCGTCCTATGAAGTTCTACTTTACTAGAACTTTACTTAACATTTATTGAGTAGCCTCAAACTCGAAGACTCAAACCCACTCTCATGGATTGGATTCCACCACATAGCTACCCTCCAGGACAGGATAGAACTTTCCCCTGAAAGAGTTTCCAAGATGGTTACTCTTTACAGGAGTGGAAAAGCCCTATGTCCAATGGGGTGGCTGGTGGCTTTGAAGAACTGACCTTGGGGTGAGCAGTCCAAAGTGTAATTGCTACACCACCAAGGCTCCTCCTGAGTACACAGTGAGTGTTACATAATTTCAGCTTGACCTTCATAATAATCATATATGGGAGTGATTGGCTTCATTGTATGGAACATAACATTAGGACATACACAACAATTAAAGGGGAAATAAAATATACACTGATTTCCAGTGTTTCTTTAGCATCCAAGAGGCAAGGTGGTATGGTGAGAGGGGTCACTTCTGTAGTCACAATATCTGGATTCTTGTCTGTGCACCTCTGCTTACCTTATCTTAAAAAAAAGTCAGTTGCCTGGACAAGGGAATTGCTGTCTAAGGCCCCTTCTCCCACTAATGTTCTACGATGATTGCATATTTCATTCTGTAGCTAATATTAGTCATGTCAGACTCTCCAAAAATGAAGTCCTAGATCAGGGCCGGTCCATCAGCACTGAATTAGTGACCATCCTCCCCCAGCTCTGGAAGTTGGCCCAGCCAACTCAGATCGCACAGCCATCATACTTTCCCCTTCCCAGAGTGCTTGAGAACTCCGTATCTTTTAAAGATAAGCTGAAGCAGAAGCTCAAACTGTGCCATAATCACAAATACAGTTGCTTCTTTATCTTGGAATGAAGAGATTTTCTGACAGAAAATTGCTAGTCGAGATTCTGGTTATCTATGACTGTATAACAAACCACCTCCAAATTTAATGACTTTTAAAAAGCAATGTGAGGTTATATATCTTCGTTCTGAAACTTAAAGGCATAGTGAGTGGTTCTCTTTTTAGAGCCTTCATATATTTCAATTGGATGGAGTCTGAAGCTGAAATCTTCTGAAGTTTCTTCACTGAAACTGGCATGAGGGTGGGATGAATATAGGGACACTAGTTGATATGCATCTTATAGAGAACCCCACCTATGACATTTGGTAGTGAGAGTGATTCTGAAGAAACAAAATCATAATAATACACTTTATAAATTGGTTCTGAAGTCTGACAAATCATATAGGGGCTGATGACACATGATTACTAAAGAAAGTCCAGCTAATGTGAGGTAGCAATAATAATAAGCAAAAACCACCACCAACAGATGCAGTATTAGTGAGAATCAAGATGCGAAGTTGGATAGCTTTCTGCAAGTTTCTCAGGATGAGAAGTTTAGGACCACTGGTTGTTTGGTCGCATTTGTCCTAGACAAACTAGTGAAAGAAATAGATGAGTTTAGCGCTTCAGAGCCCCCCATCAAGTGACTCATAAAAGATCTTAAATTTGCTACGAAATTCCAGGAAAAACCTCCAACCACTTATTTCTCAAAGCAACAGACTTGATATTGCCAAAATTCAAACTCTTGTGACAAGACTTCCCAATTGACATCAAATACAAACAAACACAAATACAAAGTTGGGAAGCTCTGAATGGTATCTGAAGTTAAAGCAAGGTAAGATAACAAGATGTCCCACTTTTTAACAATTTTTCCATGCCCCATGGCATTTTAAAATTAAAATGAATATTATAATGCTACTTTTGTGCTCTATGAAAAATTTTGTTGCTCCATATAGACCAAATTTTTAATCAAGAACCCCCACCCCCGGTCAATGGTGTCCCGCTTAAAATCTGGTTACTTTAACAAGGGCCACGTTCAGGAAGAAAAGGGATGCTGAAACTTGGGTTAGGGACTTATGGGCATTGGGGATATTTCATTGAAACACTTCTGCCGCAACAAAAACAAAACCAATCCTCTTACCCTCTTATGATGATTTTAACCAGTTGGACTGATAAGTCTGAAATATCACCTCAAGCTGCAACTGGGGAGTTGTCTGCAGAATTGCTTGAGGCAAATGCCTTATAAGACATTGCTGTAAGGGAATGTCCATTACCGACAGATGGACTTTGGCTCCCCAATCTGTAGCCTGACTCATTTACAATGATATAATTTCTAGTTCTTTGATGCCTTATACCTGATCACTTCAACACCTCATGGTCACACAGGCTGGTGTGCTTCATCTATGTGGGCTTTGTTGCTTCTGAGATAGATGACCACTTTTTTACCTTCAAGCCTTTAAGACTCTAGACACTATATCTTTTGATAACTAGGCACCATCAGCTTTCTTCACCACTTCTGCTTATGCACACACTTTTCTTCAGCGATCATGTCAGGAAAGTGAGCATCATGGAATGCCAATTTAATAGAACAAAGTGTTCTTGTATTGAGGAAGTACTTGAGAGGAGGTCCATCAGCTACCTTAATATTAAACCCATGAATATAAGCTCATAGATCTATTTCCCCAGACATCCCATTACAGAAGGGTCTTGGGGAGGAGATGAACCAGTCAGGGTGCAGTGCAGCAATGATGAAACACACAACTTTCCTGCAGTTCTTCGATGCTTCCTCCCTCCCTCCACTATCATGATCCCAACTCTATCTTATAAATTTGGCTAGACCAGAGATTGTACACTGGTACACAGAGGAACTGGAAACATAGGGAATCCAGGACAGATGATCCCTTCAGGACCAGTGGTGAGAGTGGCGATACTGAGAGGTTGGAGGGAAGGTGGGGAAGAAAGGGGGAACTGATGATAAGGTTCTGTATATAACCTCCCCTCTGGGGAGATGGACAATGGAGAAGTGGGTGAAGAGAGACACTGGACAGTGTAAGATATGACAAAATAATGATAATTTTATCAAGGGTTCATGAGGGAAGGAGAATGGGAGGGAGGGGGAAAATGAGATGCTGATACCAAGGACTTAAGTAGAATGTAGATGTTCACAGAATGTTGAGGACAACAAATGTACAAATGTGCTTGTCATGCAATGGATGGATGGATGGATTGTGATAAGAGTTGTATGAGCCTCCAATAAAATGATTAAAAGAAAAAAAAGACGTTGCTGAATGTTCCCAGGAAACATCCCCACTTCTCACTGTTGTCTCTAGATCTATACAGAAACCCCAAGAAGATGAACAACAAACCGTGACCCAAGCTTTACACCCCAAAAGACCTACTTAACTTCCCTAGCAGGTACAAAGAGAAACTGGGACTAAGTGGGGGATAAGAACATAAAGCTGGATCGGCCTGAATTTGTGAATACAGGTGCAATAAGTACAGATTCACCATTCAGTGTTTCCGCACAAAAAGGAGAGAGAGAGAGAGAGAGAGAGAGAGAGAGAGATTTTATTGTTTATTTGGTTGGCTCACTGAAGCATGGATTAAAAACCGACTTACCAGAAGTACCAGAACTGCTTTGGTTTACTATAATCAGTGGTATCCAACCCACTGTCAGTGAGTTGGTTCTCATTTATAGAAAGCCTACAGGGCAGGGTAGATGCTCCCTGAGGTTTCTGGGGCTACAAATTTTTATGGAAGCAGAAAAATTCATCTTTCCCTCACAGAGCAGCTGGTGGGTTTGAACCACTGATTTGGGGGTTTGAGTGAACATATCACATTAGATTGATAGCCCACCATCATCAGATGGAAACCCCAGAGGATATGTATATTTCTAGCATGTGAGGATGATATTTGTGAAGGAAACTCTACTATCCTTGAAGTCTGCTGTGACTGTGACCGTAGGTAAGTCAGGTTTGACAGAGGGAACAGTGTAAAATAAGATGTCTAACTACAATGGGACCTATTGGATCAGGGTGATAAAGACCAAGTGACAGCACATAATCAGCTAACATAGCATCAGTGTAGTTACTGTTATGAACAGCAGTTAAAGTAGTAATCAGAATAGTTTGAATCGTGAGGAGTCCCAGCACTGGTTACCTAGCAATAGTGTCCCTGAGAATGAATAGATGGGAAATCTATTAAATAGTTACTTAATCTGTACCAAGGGAGGAACTCTAGGTCAAGTAAATGGCAATATAACTTGACTCACCAGAATAGGGAGTCACAGACCCTCAACAAATTTCCAGCCTTGAACCAGTTTATAGGCCCACACGTTCTTGAACGAAAGGTAGGCTGGACTCCCTTCAGGAAGGTCCCAATTACACTAACTAAAATTTATCCTGTTTTTCTTGCTTTCTCACAGTCTTCCCCAAAGGGATCTAAGACCTTTTATGTGCATGACCACCACCCCTGGGGTGATTGCTGAGGGCATCGCATAACTGATGGCAGACAAATATGTCTTCATCAGATGTTTTTGTTTTCTTCACTTAAGAACTATAAGTGGGCTAGTATGTTCTCAGTTGTATGTGTGCTAGTTTTATTGGTTGTATCATGTTAGACATGAGTATGACTTTATCATTATCTTTAGTTAGAACCTATATAAGGTTTTGGGAGAGGTGTACTGGGGCCAAATTGATAAGGGTTGGATTAAAATAGTTAAACTTGAGTGCCAACCCTGCTAGACCGTGATTCTCAGTGGCTTGGCAGTGAAGATGCAGCCACCCACCATGATGAAATCTGATAGAATGTTATCTCCATGAGGCCTGCTATGATAATCAGTTGAAAGGAGATTTTCTTGAGGCATGTGGGCAGCTTCCAGCGTATATGGAAATTCTGGAAAAGTTCTCGTGCTTTTTGCTTGATCTAGATCCTGTATCTGGCTTATTGTTACCTGGTTCCTCTGTTTTTGAGGCTAGAGGCAGTGGACCAAATATTGCCTGCTGATCTTGAGTTAGCAGTGTGTAATCTTACTTGCCAATCGTAAGTCATTAGCTTCTGCAGCCAGTTAGCCCACAGTCTGTTGCTTGACTTGCCAGTTCTGCTTGACTTGCCCTGTGACCCTGTGAATCAAAAGAAGCCTTCATATTCTACATGGAAAACCCCCTGAGTAAACAGAGCTTTACCTCAAACTCATCCATAGCCCTTGGACTTAAGGCTAAAATTCCCTAGTGTGAGAAGAAGATGGCTTCTATCCTAAAGATATATGACTGAAGGACAGCCAACTCTGGTTCAGAATTCTGCCTTGAGAGTTCCCAAGATGGTCTGGGAGTACTATCATATACTTCCTGTTTTAATGCCCTCCTTGCTTTATTATGAGATGTATTCCTCTGGTAGGCATGGGTTTTGCCATTTTGAATGAGTGTTGTTAAAAGTTTTGTTATATCACACACATATACCCATCAACTTGATATATGACCCCTAAAGACTTGAAGTTTTCAGGATCTGTGTGTGTATACACACACACACACACACACATACACTCTCTGTGTGTGTATATATATATATATATACACATATACTTACACATATGCATATAGATGAGTGGCTATCTCCCCAGAAATGGAATTTCTTTTTTCCAAAGCTATGTTAAAACATTTTTTTTAAAAAAAACAAAACCTCATCATCTTCAAAGTACTCTCCATTACATTTAGAACATTTGTCAAATCTGTGATTCCATTCTTGGAAACATGTTTCAAGCTCATCAGCTTGGATTGCTGAGAGCACCTCCCTCTTTTTTTGTTTTCCTTCACCTCTTCTACACCATCAAATTTCTGTCCTTTCCCATGTCTCTTCATTCAAGGAAACAGAAAGAGGTGTCACGGAGTGAGGTCAGGTGAGTCAGGTGCTTGGGACACGAGAAGAATGTTGGTTTTGTTTTTCTCCAACCTGGCTGACTGAGATGGCTGCATGAGCAGGTTCATTGCCATGGTAGCAAAACCAGTTCCTCCTCTGCCACAACCAGGCCTTTGGCCCAAGGTATGTTTTGTTTTCATTAATCATACAAATTCTCCAGCAAACTGGAGAATTTAGTAGTCCCTTCAGAGATCTGGAGGCCAGTGGGTTCACAGTGCAGCTTGTTGCTCATGTCCATCTTGCAGGTGACTCTTCCTCCACATCCATCTGGTAGACGATGGAGGGTGTGAATTAGGAGATTTCACCTGCTTCTCCTACTCCATGGTCTCTTTGGTCCGCAGGGTGTTCTTCTCTTGTGTTTCCATTTTCTTCAGCTTGGCCTTATCGAAGCTGGCAATTTCTCCCATGTCTGGCTTGTCTGCCATTTTCTTAAAACAATCCCTGGCTTCCAGCTCCCAGGTGAACTCCGGGGCGATTGCACTCTTGGCGCTGTAGCAAGAGACCTAACCTTTTTGTCCCACACTGTTCTGCTATATTTTCAGAAACTAAATAGCTTGATTCACAGCCTGACCTGGAATGAATTCTAAATGTACTTCACGTCAATATTTTTGTCCTTTTGGGAAGTTGATGGATATCCAGAACGAGGTTTGTCATCAATCAATATTTCACCTTTTTTGAAGTGAGAAAACCACTCATCCGCATGAGTTGTTCCCACAGCACCATCTTTGTAGGCTGTGTTCAACAGCACAACAATTTCTGCATTTTTCCAGAGGAGGAAACAAAATTTCATGTCCATACTCCATTCTCTTAATTTGGCCATCACAAAAAAAGGAGATTTGATTGAAAATGCGTTTACAAAAAATTTCACTTCCCAGACAACACCCCTGGGTGCACTATCTCAGAGTGAGTAGCTAGATGCTCACCCAGCAGGAAAAATGCATACTATGAAAGTTCCACCCAGCAGAGCTTTCTTCTGTTTAGTTTTGGTTACCTCCTCATATGCACATACACACATGCATGCGCATATGCATACGTATACATATAATGGCATGGAAGTGGTGCCTTTTCTCCTTTCACTTCACAAGGAAGAAGAAGGATCACTAGTCCAAAACATTTTCTATGTGGTTGAGTCAGACATTCTTCTACTCTTGAAACCTCCTGACCCTCTTTTAATACCAATTGTTCTGTTCCTCCCATGATACTCTCTGCTTCTCTGCTAGGTTCAATAATATGTTGCAGTGGCCACATAAATTCACAGACAATACTCATGATTATAGATTTTGTTAGGGAAGCTAATGGGCTACAAGTCACTATCAGAAATGGTCAGGATACAACAGTTCTGTGGTCAGGATAGCTTCTTCTAAGCTGTGGCCACAAGTAGGCACTCTCTGGTCCATACTTTCTCAGTCATATGGCCCTTTGGCTACTGCCTGTTTGAGGATCACAAAGCTCGTTTAGTGCTGACAAAGGCCCAAGGAGCACCAAGGCCATGCGAGTCAGCCTCTTTCCCAGTCATACCCAGTTGTTCTCACTGTGTGAGCCTACTGCTCTGTTTCCTGCTGTCTGAGCCACTGCCTCTGCTAGCACCTCTCCCACGGTCACTTCTTCACTCAGGGATGTTAAAGTCCAAAGCACAGGCTCTGCTCATGCCTCTTCTTCGACAGCCATGATTCCCCACTCATGCTCCTGAGATGGCTAATGTAATGGCCAACAGCATGGCAAAATGAACTAGTCCCCAGGTGAGAGTCTCGTACACCTTACTGCCATGCTCTCAACCTGTCATCCAGTGAGATTTACAAAGTTGGTCTGCAAATCTCAAGGTTAGAAGTTTGAAACCAGCAGCTGCTCCATGGGAGAAAGGCAAGGCTTTCTAGTCTCCTAAAGAGTTACAGTCTCACAAGGGGCAGGTATGCCGGTACGGTTGCTATGAGTCAGATCAGCTCCATGACAGTGGGTTTGGTGTTTGGAGTTACGACTAGAAGAAGCATCTTTCCATAGTTCACTGCACTGCAATATATGTGTACATTTGCTGATTCTGCTTCTCTGGAGGACCCAGCTTCAGACAACGATCTTAGATGGGACTTACGGCTAAATCCCTTAAGCAATAGTAAGTGATGGAGATAACGTTGAGAATAACTTCACGCTCTGTCAGGTTAATGAGGGACATGTCTTCTGAAGAAATAGTTCAGGCACGTTAGTAATCGAGTGAAGTCTGTCAGGACGAATACTGATGACCCAGCAATCTTAAGACAAACCCAGATGTCCATCTGTGACCATCCCTGAATGCAGGCAAAAGCAATAGGATGAAGTTGCCAGACTCTGCTCCAGAGATCCACACAGATAAGCAGGCCCGACTTGTGGCAGTTTTGATGGGCAGGCTTAAGAATGTTAAGAAACAAACCGAGGATCTGGAGAATATCACTCTCAGCAAAGCATATCATAAACCTCAGATGTGACATGGTCCCAAGAAAAACAGCAACTCGGAGGCCATACACTGAAGATGTTGGTGGAGAGAAGCAAGTTGGATGGGAAAGCAGAGGTGGACAGAGAAAAGGCAGGGCAAGGTGTTGGAACTCAATGAGGGGGGCATAGGCATTGGAATTACACACCCCCTTAAGGGTTGAGATGATCTGTTAAAGAAAATATCTGCAGCTCCTAGGGAGAGGAAGGGATTCAGAGAACCATCCAGGAAGCAGCCCAGCGAACCTTTGGCTTACAGATGCCAGAACAAAGCTAGGATTACTGTGGCTTGGAAGGTGAATCTAAAGGCCCCCAAAAGAAGCATTTCTTTCTCTTCATGACTCAGAGAAAGTCAGGAATGAATTCCCTAGACATGAAACATAAGGAGGCTTCTGGCCTGTATCTGGAATATTTAGGAGTTGTCAGTCTTGCAATCTGATGGGCACTGCGAGAAGCTCTGTGAGTCTATGGGGCAGAGAGATGGAACAGAAAGTTATTCTTCCCTTCGGCTCTGCCTCCAGATGAAAACATGAAGCTTGTTTTTGAATTATAGAACTTTTAGAGGGTCCCATCAGGTCTGTCATAATTGAGCAATCAACGCAGGGCATTAACTGGACCAGTGGTTCAGGGAATAGCATTTGCCACCTTCATCCAACTGGCTCTTAAACTCTGGCAAACAGCAGACCATGCAAGCCCTTTGAACTCACAATGCCATTTGGGGGAGACAAATACAACTAAATAATGCATACACAGGGGAAATTGATGTGCCTGAAGATGTCCGTGGTATCGTTATTTACAATTCCCCCGAGTCTGGGGTTCTTAAACTTCGATGGACATCACATGGTGAGTTGCTTACACTGCCGCCTCCATCTGAGGGGAGCCTGAGGACCTGTAACTAACAAGTTCCCAGCTTATACCATTCTTCTTCACAGGCAGACTTGTGAATGGTGAAGGCTTACTTCAGATGCAGCTAAAAATAAAGATAAAATTTCAAATGCCGGCAAGACATGCCCAAATATAGAGCTGACACATTGCCTCTTCAGAATTATCCTGAAAGAAAGAGAGAAGTCACAATAATTTAGAAAAGTAGTCATATGGAAAATTGTTTTGGGCCATAGTGTTCTGAGAAAACCATAGGGTACAAATCACCTACACATGAGAGTTGCAATGATATGAAAGAAATCCAGACGAATTTAAGAGAGAATCCACAATGATTGACTATTTTAGGATGAGGAGGATATGTGTCCCTCTGCTTTGCACATTTTCTATCTTCTGGCTCCTGTTGTAAAAACGGGGGTAAATAGTCGACTTTTCGGTACACTCGATTTTGCTGCATGGATTTCAGCAACATCCATGCTGTGGTTTCTACACACTCTCGAAGAGCTCGATTTAGTTGTCCAAAAGCTAAAGTCACTTTAGATCTCCCTGACCATCCGCGTGTTCTTTGTCCCTTAAAACCAACCAAATTCCCAGTCACTCTACAGACCAAGGGAGAACTGCCCCTGCCTGTTTCCACAGCTGGGAGTCTTTAGGGGAGGAGCAAGTCCAGTCTTTGTTCCGTGGAGCTGCTTTCGAACTTGTGTGGAGGTGGTTTTGAACTGCGAGCTTGGTAGATCATCACCCAGTGTGTAACCACGAGGCCGCCAGAGCTCCTTTTGTCTCTTTCAGGCATTTAAGAAACGTAGGGCCCCAGGGACCCGGCCCACTGTGCTCTTTCTCTTGTATCGGTGTATTTAGATGGTGGCATGAAGCCTAGAGAATGCAAGAGTGAGCCGAAAACACCTAATAAAATCAGTAAGACTACAAAATCGGGAGCAGAAGGTGATGGGGAAACCTTTGTTGTTCTTTATAAAAGCACGTGAAGTTCAGTTTTTCTGGGTTTTGCCCCTTTATTGCTCACCAAGCGGCATCGCACACGGGGCTGTGCTACTCCTCCTGTGGCCATTGCGAAAAGGGCATAGGAGAAGTGTTCCACAGGATAACCTAGGCCGTAATCTTTCTGAGAGTGGACTGCCAGGCCTTTCTTCCTCGAAGCAACGGTGGGTTCAAACTGGTTCGCAGCAAAGTACTTAGCATGTGGGCCATCAGGGATCCTTTGTCTACACGTCTGAGTGCCAAGCCATCTTGCCTCCTGCTACTGCTGATTTTCTAGGAGGGGTAAGGTGAAGTTGGAACATGAGGTTGATTTTTTTTAATTCCTTTTTGCTGTTTTTGATAACATGGTATCCCCAAAGTGTTTCAATGGCCTCCCTCAACTACATAGTCTATTTGGTTCTTTCCATTTTTCTTTATGACTAGTGCTATAAAGTACTGGTAACTAATTTTACCACATGACATCTGAATCAAATAATCAAGGTGTTATTTAAGGAGGAAAACTTTAAAACAGCAGAAACTTTAAAACAGCACCTTAAAACTTTAAACCAAACCGGCCTAAGTATAACCCTACTTTTGCTTTTACTAAATTTCAGGGCATCATTCCGAGTCCTTTATTGATTTCAGATTTTATGATAGTATAAATTATTTTTCAAAATGTGCAGTTTTCCTATTGCAACTTGAAGGATAGCTTCTTCTTTTTTAAAAAAAAAATCACTTTAGTGGGGGCTCTTCCAGCTCTTATATCCCAACCATACATATATCTTTTTTGTCAGACACATCTGTTCATATGCTGTCATCATCTTTTTGAAAACATTTTCTGTCTACTTGAGCCCCTGGCAGGAAAAAAATCTTTTAACTATATCATCTCTCATAATTACTCTATGAAAATTTAATTTAAGCTACAATATTGTTTCTCTCATCTTCTCTGATGTTCATTGATTTTGTTTAACCCTGAAAAAAGCAATTAGACTGTGGTGTGAAACACTTAAGTCCCAAATGTTCATTTTGCCGGGATCTTGTCTGCTAGTGATTTGACAGGTGGAAATCCAGTGGATATAGAGTCTTTGTTTTTTGTTCTACCTGGGGCATATTCTATTCCATCTGCCTAGAGCAAGACTTAAACCCCAAAGGACAAATGACAAGAGGTGGAGGACAATCACTGATTCTCATTGATATCAGCTATTCAGCAGGTGTATACCTCTGACTGACTTTTATAAACAAAAATATGAGTCTTTGGGACAGATTCTGGACTTTATAGTTTTCCTCTTCCTCTGAATAAAGATTTAAATATAATCCTGAAATGCCCCTTTCAAACCAAAAGGCTCCCCTGAAATGATTGCAATGACATGAAAAAGCTGAACGAAAAGCAAACACTTGATTACATTCCACAAAGTCAAGTAAGAATTGACAAACAGAACAATGGCACGATCTTCTTTTCTTTCTTTATTTTAAGCTTTCTTTTAAATTTTATTGTGGTAGATGAGTAGGTACAGCCAAATAATTCAACATTTTTACCTGGACAACTTTGTAATATTAAATGTGGTCATGATATTGTACAACTATCACCACTGTCTCCACATTTTTTCTCTCGTCCTTTAGCAGAACCATATCAAATAATGAGAAAAAGAAACAGAGAGGGAAGAGATAAACAGTTTGCTTTTCCAAAGAAATAAAACACCAAGACAGTAGAAAGGACTGGAAAGCAATGCTTTTGTAATGAATGCAAGAAAAAAAGAAAGAAGCTAAATAAGAGTGAACTGGAATGTGAACAAATGCAAGGCAAAAGCAAAAAAGATGCCGAGGGGACAAAGTATTACAAAAGAAAAGAAATCCTAGCTTCGAAGCCTCAACTTGAAACAAAAAGATAGAAATCTTTTATTCAATCAGCAAACAAAAGCAAGGAAATATAAAATCTCAAATCCCATGGAGAGGCTGAAAGGGAAATGAGTTTGCCATTGAGAGGATAAATGGTTTCTTTCCCTCATTCCAGACACAAAGAAGGTAAGAGGTCAAGGATACACCATTTTCTGGCATAAAAGTAGGAAATCGCTGAAAGGCAATAACACAAGAAGCTAACATAGTACACAGCTCGAGGGAACAGGCTTCTCACAGAGAATTCTATGCTTAACAAAGATGAGGTGTGGAAAGCAGCTGTCCTCCTTGGTAGCACACGTTGACTCACTAATAAAGGAAGGTCAGCGAGACACTGGCATTTGCCTGAGCAGGGTCTCTTGAGGAAAGACTGTGGGAACCCTGTCAGCAGTCCAGTCCTTAAGCAAGGGCATTGATGGTTTATATCATTCTTGTCCCTCAGGTGGGAGACACATGTTGGAATCTTAGCCTGTGAACTTCCTGGACGGACAGACACCTTCCATCTGTTGGGGGAGGCTTGCTTGTGATGACACTGAACAGGAGGAGCCAGCAGAGCATTCAGACTAGACGTACTAGTAAGAAAGGATTGGAGAGTTACTTCTGAAAATCAGCCAATGAAAATCTTAGAATTCACTAAGCTCTGACCCCCAGCCTACATGGGTTGATGTAGGACCAGGCACAATTGTGTTCTGTAGCACAGGGGGTCCCCATGAGGCTGACCCCTCCGCAGCAAATGACAACACTTGGACAATGGGAACAGTGGATCACGAGTTTCTTGCCAATAATCAAAAGGGAAGTTAAGGTTGTTTAAAATAAAGAATCTAACATGGAATTTAATTAAAAACAACACATATATACCAACCCACAAGATTCCAAGCAGTAGAAGTGCACCGAGAGTCTTAGAAAAATGTCTAGCATAAGGTTGAAGTCAAACATATTTTATCCTGCATGGGCCAAAAATCATTTAAAGCTCATTTACTATAATAAAACATAATACAGAGGATGAGTTTAGCACACATAAAAAATACCTATCTTTTAAAGTGCTTGCAAAAACAGATAACTAATGTGTGCAACATGGATGAATTTTGCATATCAAATTTCCAGAAACAGAGATGTCCCTAGGTCAAAAACAGTCATGTAAATGGAATAAATAATTGGGTAGGAGCATTATTAGTACTTGAATTTTAGAAGCACAACTAAATCTTGATTCTAGCAAAATGCTCACAGTGTCAATCTGCAAGAACTCCTATAACAGTGATAATACTCAGACAGTGCCCTATGTGAGTGAACTGGATTGAACTGGTATTACCCATCTTAGGTCAGAAAATCATATGATTTACTATAATGAGAATGAAAAATTAAAGACAAATATTTTTGTTATCATAGTAAAAAAGAGCATTCCAATCTCCATCTTGAAGTACAATGCTGTCTATGATGGGATCATAGCTATACACTTATAAGGAAGGCCATGTAATACAACTATTATGCAAATTTATATACTACTAAAGTGAGCAATGAGGAAATCAAACAATTTTCCCAAATTTTTCCATCTGAAATTAGCCAAACATGCAGTCTAGACACATTGATAAATATCGGCAATTGGAATGCAAAAGTTGGAAACAAAGAGGAAAGAAGGGTGGCTGAAAAATATGACCTTGGGCATAGAAACAAAACTAGAGCCATCATGATAGAATTTTGCAAGATCAATGACCTCTTCATTGAAAATTTTTTCTAACGATATGAATGGTAACTGTCACACGGACCTCACCAGACACGATACACAGGAATTGACTCTATCTGTGGGAAGAAGTTCTGGAGAAGTTCAATATCATCAGCCAAAACCAAGCCAGGGGCTGAATATGGAACAGATCATAAATTACTCATACTAACTAATTAACAAAATTTTTAAAAAATCACTGCCATCAAGTCAATGCTCACTCATAGTGGAAAAACCTGTGGGTTTTTCAGACTGTAACTATCTATGGGAGTAGAAAGCCTGGTCTCTCTCCCGCAGAACTGTTGGTGACTTTGAACTGCCCACCATGAAGGTCGTAGCCCAAACCATAACTATGATGCCACCAGTGTTTGAAGTTACTGATACTCGTGTGAAAACGGGACAAGGGGTGAGAGGGATAATACCAAGAGCGTGCAGAGAAGGGGGGGTAGAAAAGGGGAACCGATTTCAAGGATCTACAACAAACTCCCTCCCTGAGGAATGGACAACATAAAAGTGGGTGAAGGGAGACTTCGGACAGTGTACGATATGACAAAAATAATAATAATTTATAAATTATCAAGGGTTCATGAGGGAGGGGGAACGGGGAGGGAGGGGAAAATATGAGTAGCTGATACCAAGGGCTTAAGTAGAAAGCAATTATTTTGAGAAGGTTGATGGTAACAAAGGTACACATGCATTTGACACAAGGAATGTATATATGGATTGTGATAAGAGTTGTACGATCCCCAAATAAAATGATTTTTTTAAAGAGGAAAAACTGATAAATCTGAAGTATGGTGCTGGTGAAGAATATTCAAAGTACTAGGTATTGCCAAAAGAAGAGGCAGTGAAAGTCCCTTGAGAAGGAAAAGTCCCTTGAGAAGATGGATCACCAGATTGCAGCAATCTGCAATCTTATGGATTCAAACATAAGAACAATTGTAAGGATATGGCGCAGAACCAGATCGTATTTTGTTCTGTCATATGTACAGTTGCCATTGCTCAAAATCAACTTGACAGTTTGACAGCACTTAATAAAATTTAGGATGAAGTTGAAGAAAATTAAAACGCAAACAAGGCCATCAAAGCCAAAATATGACCTTGGGCATATCCCATCTGAATTTCAAGAACATCTTAAAAGATTTGACACATTGAACACTAATGACAGAAGATTTCACTAATGGCATCAATTACATCTTCCATGAAGAAAAGAAGGCACTAAAAAGACAAAAAAGAAATAAAAGCTCAAAGTGGATGCTAAAAGAGACATTGAAACTTGTTCTTTGAACAGAAAACATAAATGGGAGAAATAAAATAAAAATACTAAACAGATAATTTCAAAGGACAGCTCAAGAAAACATAGCAAAAAATAATGAAACATACAGTGAACTGGAGTTATAAAGCCACCAATAGTGAACATAATTAATGTTGCTCAAATTTTTTAAGGAAAATTCAAAAATGGTTACAGCCCTACATTGACAAGAAATTGCCAGAAATGTAGGCGAGGACATGAAGTGACATCAGATGGTTCCTAGCTGAAAGTGAAGACTATCAGAAAGATGTTTCTTGGTGTTTTGTTGATTGCACAATGCATTCAACTGTGAAAACAATCACATATTATTAGTAATAGTGCAAGGAATAGAAGAGCATACATAATTTTGTTCATGTCAACTACATACCTAGACCAGGAGACAGCTCATAAAACAAAACAAGATGAAAATGTGGAGTTTAAATTCAAGAAACGTGTGTCAGAGTTGCATCCTTTCACTATACATATTTAACATGTACAGTGAATAAATAAGACAAGAACCTAGACTACATGAAGATGAATGTGGCATTGGGATTGGAGACTCTTTCATAACTTGTGTTTGCAGATGACACAACTTTGCTTGCTGAAAGCTAGGGTAACTTAAAGCACGTAGTCATGAATATCAAAGACACAGTCTTCGGTATGGATTACAACTTGGTATATAGAAAATAAAAATCTTCACATTAGACCACAAGCATGAAAGTAGATGGAGAAAATATTGAAGTTATCAGATATGTCATCTTGCTTGGATACACAATCAATGCTCACCGTTGTGGCAGCCAAGAAATCAAAGCATACATTGCATTGGGCAAAGCTGCTGCACAAGTTGACAGTTTGAGGACGAAGACGTGTCTGACCCAAGCCATGATCTTGTCATTGCCTCATATGCATGTGAAAGCTGAACATGTGAATAAAAAGATGAAAAAAGATGTGATGCATTTGAATTTCGATGCTGACAAAGAATAGTCAAAGTACCAATTACTGCCAGAAGAATGAACAGATCTGTCTTGCAGGAAGTACAACCAACACATTCCCAGTATTATTAAAGAAATAACCTACAGTTTTTCTACACTATTCATACATAGCAAATTTAATTATTACATTACAATTAATTTATGATAGCTATTTGGTCATCAGCTGTAGTTCTAACTAAAAGCTGGAATTCTCTGAACAATGTATTTTGTTATTTGTTTCACTCGAGACTGCAATGTGCTATCATTAATCATAGCATTCATCACAAAATCATTTTGAAAAAATACTAATATGAAAAAAATGCAAGGAAAGAAAAGATGTAAAGCAAGACAAACAAAAGAGTTTAAAATATGTTTTCCTTATTTTGCATAGATGAAAATTACTTTTTGATCGAAGGTTTTTACTAAACTAGAGAACTCTGTTAGAATTCAGAAACTTACTGAGGTGAAATTCCTTTTTGGGTGTTATGGATCTCTTCATTAAAGAAGATTGACATGAAAAGCCTAGTTGAGAAAATAACCTATATGGTTCTTCTGCTTCAACGAACTGATTTTCAAGTTCTGATTTCTTCTTGGATAAATCGCACTAGCTTTTCAAATGCTGGATTTAGGTTGTTTTTAAGATGAACCAAAGTGTTGCTTGTCAGTAAGTCACAACAAGGTGGAGGCCACCCCCAGGACCTCAGCTTCCCATTCATCCCCCAGCCGCCAATAGAAGAGGCCTTGGGCTCTGTCCTGAGCCTCCCTTCCAGATAGCGCACTTCATGCTGATCTGTCTCCTCTTCATCTTTGACTGCTCTTTGCTTTCTTCTTGGTTTTCAAGAGCTGTAGCATATTCTTTGACAAGTAGATATAAATAATATTACCTTTCAGCTTTACAATTGCTTCCAAAGGAGCAGGAAAACGATCCCTGTGGGTTTCTGAGACGTTACTCTTTACAAGAGTAGAAAGTCCTCTCTTTCTCCCATGGAGCAGCTGGAGATTTCAACTTGCTGACCTTAGAGCGAATAGCCCATTGAGTAACCATTATATCATCAAGGCTCCTTCCAACACCCTTGGGAGGCCACAGACTCCTTGTATTTGCATAGTCCAACATAGTCTTTTGGTACAATGACTACAGTGAGAACGGTGATGTCAAGTACTTCACTGCCTCACACCAACCTGCTGCCATCAAGTCTATTCATACTCATCATTTCTCTATAGGAGGCAGCAGAACTGAGCCCATAGCATTCCTAAGGATATAAGTATTTAAAGACATCTTGCCACATCATTCACCCACAGAATCATTGGTGGGTTCAAGCCACTACTTTTTGGTTAACAGCCAAGCAATTGAATACTACACAGCCAGGAATCCTAAAAATTAAATTTTTCTGTATTCTAAAAAAATTCCAGCTGCCACTGAGCTGATTCTGACCATAGTGAGTATATAGAACTTCTGAAACTTTGTAAATCTTTTCATGAACAGACAATTTCTTCTTTCTCCTGCAAGACAGCTGATGGGTATGATCCACCAACCTTGTGATTAGCAGTGAGCCAACAGTTCAACCTGGTCAACATTGAAGTTGATTTTCTTTTCCTACTTAGGGATAATTTTATGGGGCATACTACTATACACAAGATTATAGTATTAAGTAACCTAAGTCAAACAAGTATTTTGACAATTGTTTGGAGTCAAATGAATATGTTTTCCTATTCAGCAGACTATATCTAGATTGAATTTTTCTTGATTACACTTTCTTCTTACTAGCTAACTGAAGTTATAGTTTTATTCTGAAAGAATAGAATCACAAAACTTTTTAAAATATTTAAAATTATACAAGAATGTTGAAAAATGAATTCAGAATTACTTCTCCATTTCGTGAAGGTTTCCTGTAATTTGCTGTTCTACAGGCAACAAAGAATCTTAAGAATTGTTGGCTATGTACTTTCCAAAGACTTCCAGAAAAAAGATAAATAAAAAGCTAACATATTGTAGAGAATCACTGCATAAAAAAGAGGTCTTTTTTTCAATATGACTTTCACTTCAAATTATACTGTTCAGAATGAAGAAAATGAACAGAGTCTTTTGAAAACAAAAGACTGGTGGGTTTATTTATAATCAAATAAATGCTAAAAGGCACTAGATTTAAGTTTTAGCTCAGCAGGGAATATGTTAGATCTTCCTTTCATATCCTACTCATTTTTACCTTGTATATATTTCCAATGGTTATGTATCAATTTTTCCTTTTAAGAGTGAATAAATTCACATGCAACTTTCCTCTAGTTCTTAAATGCTTCTTTCCTCCCCTCCCCACTCTCATGATCCCAATTCTGCCTAACAAATCTGGTTAGGCCAGAAGATGTACACTGGTAAAGATAGAAACCAGGAACATAGGGAATCCAGGACAGATGATCCCTTTAGGACCAGTGATAAGAGTGACAATACTGGGAGGGTGGAGCGAAGGTGGAGTAGAAAAGGGGAATCAATTATAAGGATCTACATATAACCTCCTCTCAGGGGTATGGACATTGGGGAAGTGGGTAGAGGGAGGTTTCAGACAGTGTAAGATAAGATATGATGAAATAGTAATCATTTATAAATTACCTAGGGTTCACAAGGGAGGAGGTGTGGGGAGGGAAGGAGGAAAATGAGGAGCTATTACCAAGGGCTTAAGTAGAAAACAAATGTTTTGAGATGATGATGGCAACAAATATACAAATGTGTTTGGCATACAATGGATGGATCTATGGATTGTGATGAGTTGTATGAGCCCCCAATAAAATGATATATATTTTTAAAAGAGCAAATAAATTTATGAAAGACTATTGATACTAGAACAAAAGAAAAACTAATAATAGTCTTTACAGAAGAAATTTAAATATAATTATAAAAGCAGAAATACTGTCTCAAAAAGTCTAAGGCTGGACCCATTCAACCTAGAGGTAAATCATTGCTGTGGAGTCAATTCTGACTCACAGTGAATATATATAGGAGAGGGACGAACTACCCCTGTGGGCTCCCAGGACTACAACTCTTTGCAAGAATGGAACGCCTCATCTTTTTCCTGTGTCTACTGGTATTTCAAATACCAGCAAGTCATCCACTGTGGATATATTTCAGTGGAGCTTCTAGACTAAGACAGACTAGCAAAGAGAATGTGGTGATCTACTTCTGAGTAGAAAAAAATAAAGCCATTGAAAACCTTATGGAAAACAATAGAAAACAGTGTGATGTAGTGCTGAAAGATGGACCCTTTAGGTTCACAGGTGCTTGAGATGTGACCAGGGAAGCATTCTCTCCTCAAAGTGGCCCCAAACAGTCATCAAATCAACTCCAATTCATAACAACCCTAGATAGGGTTTCTAAAATTGTAGATTTTTATGGGAGTATAGAGCCTCATCTTTCTTTCATGGAGCACTTGGTGGGTTTGAATTGTGAAGTAGTTTGTAGTTAGCAGCTGAAACTAATGCCAGAGTCATTCTTAATGATATGGACTCAAGCTTTCCAGATCTTCATTTACTCGTGACTCAAAAAGAAACAACTGTAAACATCCATTAAGATGGGGTGCACAAAGTATGAATCTAGGAAAATTGATAATTGTCAAAAAATATGATGGAAATCAAAAGTATTAATATGCTAGGCATTAGCCAGCTGACACGAAGTGATATTAGTCATTTTGAGTCACATAATGGTAAAGTCTAGTGTGCCAGGAACGACAAGTTGAAGATAAATTACATCATATTTTCAAAAATTACTGTTAGACTGGTTGACTAGAGAAACAAGCACAATGATAGTCATATATGTGTAACAATGCTTTATTAAGAAACCAAGAATTATTTGTGTATCAGGAAAACATTCCAGCCCAATATTACTTGTCCGTAAGTCTGATAATACACTATAAGTCCCTCTTCAGATTCACATAGCCACATGTATTGATGCACAATGCAGGAATATCACAGACCAAGGAGTGCAGAATTGTGGGAATCCACGGAGCAGTGGCTGCATCAAAGGGCTCATCAACAGGAGGAGAGAGAGAGAGAGACCAGTCTCCAGAGAGTCATTTATCTTGACAACTCCTTCAAAGGAAGTTATCAAAGGATGTGACCTGATTGACAGGCTAAACTTCACCCATATCTTCTTATAGGTACCATGGTGACACCAAAAATTCAATGATCCCAATGACATTTCAAGATCAATTGTGAAGTACAAGGATGTCAGTCTATACACTTGCAGGAAGGACCTAAAAGAATACCAGGAACAAATATCCAAACCCTGAGTTTCAATACTGATGGACTGTACAGCACTGTAAACATCAAAAGAAAAAGGACATACTACAGAGCCATTATTCTAAAACAAATTGCTCAATAAGCAATCATTTCTGGAGATAACATATGTTCTACAAACTACAGTAATGGAGGAAAAATCCAAGCAGTATTGAAGGCATGGGCTGAAAAAAAAGACACCAGAAATTGACAGAAAACAACAGAGATGTTTGACCAAATGGATGCAACATAGGGAGTGATCTCACATCTATGCCAAGAAATTTAGAAGATGATTATTTGTGACCATTTTAAAATGATCTGGTAGAACGTGGAAATTATCAAACAGGAACAGTTACATGGACAAGGAACTCTCAGAAATTCAAACCATCTAAGAAGATGTGAAACCAGGATCATTGCTCATGTTAGATGGATCCTGACTGAAAGCAGAGAATACAGAAAGATGTTCAAAATCCTGAAGCCTTGTAAATCTTAGTATGAGCAGACCGCTTCCTCTTTCTTCTGCAAAGCAGCTAGTGGGTTTAAACCGCCAACCTGTTGTCAGGAGTCAGCCAACAGTTCAAGCTGGTCAACATTAAAGTTTATCTTTTTTTCCTACTTCGGACTAATGTTATGGTGTACACTACAGTGGAAGTTACATAATTTCATGTCAGCTTGAAAGTAGGGGTGAAATTTAGCCTGTCATTCAGGTCACAGCCTTATGGAGTCCCCTTGCAGTGGGTCTTCGGAATCTCCCCTTCTCTGCCTTCACCTTCCTGTTGAGGAGTCACATGGAGACCCCACCAGAGCCCTGTGATGAGATGTGCTATTGGATCCTTGTGACTAGTTACTCAATGTGTATGGTGAGCAAATAATCTTACAAACTATATTATATGAAGAAGAACATGACTTCCAGCTTGGAGAAAAACTCATTAGCAATGTGAAAAATGCAACTTTGCCTGCTGAAATCGAAGAGGACTTGAAGCACTGAGTGATGAAGATCAAAAACTCTAGCTTGCAGTACGGATTGCACTTCAGCTTAAACAAACCAAGAATCAGCATAATAATAAGTGACTAAATGATTGACTTGTCAAGGATTTATTTATTTTTACTTGGGTCAACAACAGTCAAGAAATCAGACAATACATCGCTTTAGGTAAAGCTGCTGTAAGAAGTCCTGGTATTTTCAATCACCTCATATGCATGTGAATCTGGACAATAAACAAAGAATTCTGAAGAATTCATTCATTTGAATTATAGTGTTGGTGAAGGTGCATACCAACTACACCCGGGAAAGTGAGAAGAGAGAGAAAATCTGTCCTGGAAGAAAGTCAGTTAGAATAATACATCATAGAAGTGAAGATGAAGAAACTCCATGAAACATGCCATCCAGAGAGACCCATCCCCTTGAAAAGGACATCTTGCATGGCAAAGGAGAGGTTCAACAATAACAGAAAAAGAGGAAGACTCTCAGTATGATGTATCGGCTCAGTGGCTAAAGCAAAGAGTTCAAAAATCCTAATACTATCAAGCTGGTACAGGACTAGGCAGTATTTGTCTCTGTTGAATATAGGGTCATGAGGAATTGGGACTGACTCACCTCCACATAGCATTAACATAGCAACAAACATTCCTCACAATACAATGTCAAAGAGTTGAACTCTTATTCTCTGGACAGTGGGAAACCAAGAGCTAGGTTCTAGCCTTCAGTAATTGGCTCACTGGAAGCACACTGTAGGTTAGATTGAGTTCACATTTGGGGTTAAGGTCACCAGTAAGGAATCTATTGCTCTGGTTTTGGTAATAAATTTGTAAGGGCCAGAGAAAGAGCAACAGCACTGAGAATAAAAAGGAGTAGGGGGAGCAGAGAGATGAAATTTATAATGAACTTAATTTTCTAGTGCATAAATTTCTAGTGTATAACAAATATACCACATGTGGTATATTTAGCTTTAATAAATTGAAATTTATTTTCTTACAGTTTAAGAGGCTAGAGGTTCATATTCTGGGCACTAGATTGAGGATAGGTGGCCTCTGACTGTCAGCTCGGCAGAATGGTTCCTATCTTTTGTTTTGTTGCCTGTTTGTAGAGCACCATGTCATGGCATCAATCTTTCCCCATCTCTGCTTACTTGTTTGCTTGTTTCATCTCTTTCATAGCTCAAAAAGAGATGCATTCAAGACACATCTTAATCCTTCCTCATTAGCATAATAAAATCAACATATTCCCTAATAAGATTACACCCGCCCCTCAATTATCACCATGATTGTTTCAAAGACCAGGCCGTTAAGTGAAAACAGCATTGTGAAAAGATGGAGGGGCTGAACCCCAGTGACGTAAGTGGTTGAGTGCAGAACTGCAGCCCACGGGCTTGGCGGTTCAAGTCTAGCAGCTGCTCTCGGGAGCAGCACTGGGTAGCGCCCACGAGCACCAGATGCAGTGATGCCCACACAAAAAAAATTGGAGGATGACTTTATCACTGTATAATTAACTGCCAAACCACTGAGAATCCTGGCTCAGCAAAGCTGGCATATAATAATAACCATCACAGTCAGCATTACTCTCACTCACACCTCAACTTTCTTTACTGTCAGACATGTGACCCTGATATTCTAAATAGCCAGGTAGTATCTTCATTTACTATTGTCATAAATGTTGACTAATATGATAATAAGTGAGGAATAGGTGTATAAGCATGTGCATATAGTTTAGAATTCACAACACTTAATTCGGTGAGGGAGGTGGGTGAAAGTTAACGATAACAGATTCGAACTTTGGAACTTGATTTAACTCTCGGTTTTAACACAGACTGTTTTATGAAAGAGTCATCAACCCCAGGGGAGTACATCAGTTTTGGGATTTGTGTTCCTTCAAGAAGGGAAAGTTTGGCCTAAACAAAAACAAGACAAGGAATACCTACCACCCCCAACCTACCCCCACACACCTCAGTCTAAAACCCATTGGCAGATCAACACCATGGGTTCAAGAGACTGGCAATATTCAGACAAAGCTACCGGAAAAGCACTCATTAATCTCCTGGGAGTCAGATCAAAGAACAAAGAGGAAGAAACTGGATTGAAAGACGATCTTTATCAAGGAGAAACTGTAGGAATGAATTTAGAATCTTATCTTCTCAAAGCTTGGCTGTGGGCCAGCTTTCACAGAAGGGTATTGGGAGAAAAGCATGAAGTATCAAATGGCTAAAAAGAGCTGATAAACATATGTCCTCATTGACAGGCTAGGCTGCCCAGGGACCCCTGTCCAAGGCTGAGAAGTGAGAGGTCAAGTGAATTTTCAATGACTCGAGGCATATTGGTCTAGGTGTGTAGCGAGGCCTGCCTAAAAGTGGGTGCCAGAAACCCCCAAACTAATATAACCTGAATCTCACAGATCTCCTACATCAAAGTAAAGTCTTCTCCTGGGCTGAATGACAACACAGAAGGGCTTTGAGAGAAGAAGTAAATCACATCCAGTTAGAAAAGCAACTCACAACCGTTTTCTGCATTTTTCTGGAAAGGGCCAAGTAGTAAATATTTTAGACGTTGAATTTTTCAGCATAAAGAAAATGAAAATGTACACAAATTACACTACATGACCTCTGCCCCATATTCTCCCCCCCCCCTTTTGCTGTTACTGATACCATCAAGTTGACACAGACTCACAGCAACCTCCTGCGTAGCTGAACGAAGCATCGCCGAATCCTGCAATATCTTCATGATTGTTGGTAGACTTGAGTCCTTTCTCAAACCCACTTTTAACTTGAGGGTCAAACACAGACTAAGTACCATCTGTTGCCGATGGCTGGGGGAGAGTGACGCCGTGATGCCTCCAGCATAAGCAACCAGCTCAGCTAATCATTCGGAGACATTCAGGGTTTCAAAGAGCAAAACAAACCAATTCTCACCATCTACCTCCCTGAGGGGCGCAAGTGGTTTGAAATCGACTGATAACAGTTGCAGGTCCAGAGCCACCAGTCGGGCCATGGAAGAAAGGCCTGATGATCTATGTCTATAAAGATGGTTGTTCTCCAGCCAAGAAAGCCCTCTGCAGCAGCTCCCTCTGTAACACGTGGGATCCCCGTGGGTTGGAATCAACCCAACAATCACGGGCTTGGTTTTCTTTCCACTGTAGAATCTGATTAATGGGACTCTTCCTGTCATTTGACTGGCTTGAATGCTCTCCAAGCAATTCAGGAGGGAGGTGTGTGTGGGCTGCCCCATTGCTTTCTATGATCAAACCCTGAAATCTTAGGCCTATGAATGATGGATAGACAGGAAACAAAAACCATCTTGCTTCCGCTGTCTACAGGAAAGGCATTAGCATTAATACAAAAATAGGCTCTGCACTGAGAAGTGGAAAGGATGCGCCCACCCCCGGGATGGGATAACTTTGCCTTTCTGGAACAGGTTATTTCATGGAGTACACTTCCAGTCCCCTCCTATCTTCACGACATCTTGCACAGCTACTTGTGAGAGATAGATCTGGCCAAGTCACACAGGTCAGGTGTAATATTAGTAATCCATACCGTTGAACCAACACAATTGACCTGGTGCTTGCTTTCACACTCATAAGCATGGTTTCCCTGGTACTGTGGCACACACAGCCAATGATGGCCAGCCTGTTCAAGACTCCTTGAAGAGTGTCTGGTCTAACGCAGAGTGTAAGAAAGGAAATGGTCTTGGAGGAAGAATTTTTTTTTAAAGAGAGAGACATCTCCATTCCAAATGAATAAAATGCAAGTAAAACTGTACTTATCTTGAGAAAATTGAGTGATTTAATATACTAGCAAAGAAAATAATATGTCATTGTCCTACAAATGGCCTTGATAGTGGTGATAGTCTATCCTGGATGCATTGCTGCATACCAAAAATGTTGCTGTTCTTAGGGGCCTTCAAGCTGGTTTCAACCCATAGTAACCTTATGCACAACAGAAAGAAATACAGCCCAGCCCTTGCCATCTATAATTGTTTCTATGCTTGAGCCCATTGTTGGAGACACTGTGACAAACCATGCTTCTTTTTACTTAATCATTTTATTTGGGGCTCATACAACTCTTATAACAACTCATCCATTCATCCAGTGGGTCAAGAGCATTTGCACATTTGTTTCCATCATCATTCTTAAAACATTTTCTTTCCCTTGAAATCAGCTTATCATTTTCTCCCTCTCTCCCCCAACCTCCTTCCCTCATGAAACCTTGATAATTTAGAAGTTATTATTATATCTTCATGTCTTGCACTCACCAATGTCTCCCTTCGCCCACTTTTCTGTTGTCCATTCGCCCACTTTTCTGTTGTCCATTCCCCTGTGAGGGAATTCTAGGTAGATCATTCTGATCAGTTTCCCCATTTTCCCTCCACCTTACCCATACCCTCCCATCACTACTATGGTCCTGAGGGATTTATCTGACCTGGATTCCCTGTGTGTCCAGCTCTTATCTGTACCTGTGTACATGCTCTGGTCTAGCCAGATTTATAAGGTAGAATTGGAGTCATGATAGTGGGGGGGGCATTAAAGAGCTAGAGAAAAGTTGTAAGTTTCATTGATGCTATACTGCTTCTTGACTGGCTCATCTTCTCCCTGTGATGTTTCTGATCTTATGGAAGACCTTAAGATACATCCTATGGAAGACCTTCTTCCATTTTGACATCTCTTTACTTTAACAAGCATGATGTCCTTCTCCAGGAACTGGTCTCTCCTGGCAACATGTGCACAGAATGTAAGACAAAAGTCCCTCCTTCCTTGCCTCCAAGGATCACTCTGACTACACTTCTTTCATGATATATTTGTCCTTTTTGCATTCTATGGCACTTTAATATTCTTCCTCAGCATGATTCAAATGCATAGATTCTGCTTTGGTCTTCCTTTATTCATTGTCTCATTTTCACACGTGCATGAAAATAACATGACTTGGGTCAGGCATACTTCAGCCCTCAAAGGAGCTTCCCTTCTTTTCAACACTCTCAAGATGTCTTGTGCAGCAGATTTATCCAATGCAATGTCTCGTTTGATCTCTTCACTGCTGTTTCCATGAGCATGAATTTTGGATCCAAGCAACTTAACATCTTTGACAACTTAAATCTTTCTCCATTTTTCATGAAGTTATCTATTGGTCCAACTGTGAGCATCTTGGTTTTCTTTACATTCAGTTTTCATAATCCATTCTGAAGACTGCAATCCTTGGTCTTCATTGGCAAATGCTTCAGCCCTCCTCACTGTCAGCAAGCAAGTTTGTGTCATCTTCATATCTCAGGTTGTGAATAAGCCTTCTTCTGGTCCAGATGCCACATTGTTCTTCACATTAACTTCCCTGATGATTTGCTCAGCATACAAACTGATCAAGTATAATGAGAAGATACAACCTTGACACACCTTTCCTGATTTTATACCGTTTAGCTTTCCCTCCTTCCGTTTGCACAACTCCCTCTTGATCATGGAAAAGATCTACATGAGCACAATGAAGTATTCTGTGATTCTCTTTCATCTCAAGATGAAATCCTTGACAACTTCAATATTTTCTCTGTTGATCATACTGTTACTTTTTGGTCCAGTTATGTGGATTTTGGTTGTCTTTACATTGAGTTGTAATCCATACTGAAGACTGCAACCTTGATCTTTATCAGCAAGTGCTTCAAGTTTTCCTCACTTTCAGCAAGCAAGGTAGTACCATCTGAATATCGCAGGTGGTCAACAAGCTTTCTTCAAATCCTGATGCTGCATTTCGCACCACTGAATCCTTTTCACTTCAGGTGACCCTGCTGGCCTTAGAAATATCAGCGACTTAGCTACCAGCTATACATAAGTCACCAGAGTATGACAAACTGACAGAAAAGTGGTAGGCACAAAAAACCGGCTAAGTACACACTTGATGGACTGCTGAGGAAACAAACACTGGTTGTGAACATTTCATACTGGGTCTGAGTTACGGTCAAAGAGTGTGGCCCCTCTAGCCATAATTCCTTATATGGGCTATTATAATTCAGGACTCTATACACCTCTCTACTCTACTAATGGACAAGATTTGGGTGGCGTGGCATTCTGGTTATGTGGGGATATTAACCACAAGGTCAGCAATTCAAAATCCCCAGCTGCTCCATGGAAGAAAGACAGGGTTTTCTACTCCTGTAAAGGGATACAGTCCCTGAAACTCACAGGGGCAGTCAAAAAGGAGTCACTGGTAGTGAGTCGGTAGGAGCTTGTGTTGGAAACCCAGAACTAAGTGTGAACCCAGATACACCCTTTATGGGCTAGGAGCCCATCTTTGTCTCTACTTTTAGAGAGGGTGTGAATTAAGACAGTATCCTCACAGCACCACTCCTGGAGAGCCATATTTCATTTTTTTGCCTGGATTTTGGTAGAAATAAGAACTGCTGTGTCTTTGGACATTTGGGGCTTCTGGCTCTGGACCTTACATTTGGTTTGCTTCTACATGACTTTCAGATTTTAGACTGAACAGCATCCATCAACAGGTGTCATGAGTTTTTGTGGGATGTTGCCATGCATCACAGAAGAAATATACTCAAGGAGGAAAAGTGGAGCAGAAGAGCATCTTGGAAGCGTTGGACATTTGGGACATGTTTAATCTCCACTCTTTGGGGCTAGTCTGGTATCAATTCTTCTCAGAGAAATTATTACCACAGGGGCATTACATTATCGTCTCCGCATCCTCTAACACTGCTTAGCACCAAGCTTTCTTTTGCTGGCAACTTGTCAACAACCGGAAGGAAGAAGATGTGTCTCTCATGACAAAGTGTGTGAATTCTTTTCTCACGGGAACTCAGAAGGAAGCCATTCTTCTCCTCTTAAGTAAGACACTGCGAAGGCTGGGTGCATGGGTGTTCCTCACGTACCTCAAAGTCACCACAAAGCAAACTCACCATTTTGCTGTCTTCAGAGTTAGCTAGTGAAAAATAGAGACTCACATCTCAGTTTTCATGCTGCCATCTTAGTTCATGTCCGGATTATTCTATTTAAATAAGAACCTCATAGAATTTACTACACATTGGGGAAAAGTCCCTCAGATAGAATTTCTGAAATGTCTCTTGGTTTGAGAGCAAAACTCAGTTAGGAGCGCATCTTGAATGGTCCACGTAGAACACTATCTACAAAACTCACTAATCTGGTGAGTATCAGATTCGTGAAAAGCAGTATCGATGATTAAAATGTACATTTTGCTTTAAATTGTATTCAGGTCAGTCACAGACAATGTTGTGAGGGACTTACAAGTCAAGCACTGGTCAATGCCACTGCTCAGTGCCCCCTCCTGTAGGTTCCATCTCCTTGTAAGCTGCCACAGACCAATGTCCTGCCAATGCTAAGGACAGACAGTTTTGAGTTATAAAGCTGGGCTCTGCCACGGACAGCTGCCATCTGAGAATAGAACGATCCAGTGCCAAAATAAATGAACAGCATCTTTTTGTGGGACTTACTGTCAGAAACGCTCTCGTCTCACGTCTGCAAGTCTGATTGGGAACAGAAGCAGCCCAAGGGAAAACATGCGACGCCCGCACTTGGCTTAATGATGCCGTCCGCACCGCTTCTTGCGGACCCAGCTTTTCATAGCAGCCGTTGGATAGGCAACATGAACTCCAGCATGGTAGAGTTCGTGAACAGCGGTTACATTTGATGGGTAAGCTTTGGAAACTATCAGGAATAAAACGTCTCTCGACTTGTGTTTGTATGCCCTGGTGTTAGGTATCTGTAGAAAGCATAAATAGACAGATGAGTGCAGGTCGCATTCTCTTGCCAACAGACGGAACACATGGTTGGTAAGAGTGCTTGTATGCCCCTAGGTTCCTGGAGGTAGGGGAGTTTCCTGCTCAGAGGCCAGCAGTCATGTTTCCTTTCCATTCGGAGAGGGGTCCAGGTTTTCTCTATACACAGAGGCAACAGGATAGCTCGGTTCTTGAGACAGCTCTTCTGAATTACTAGGTTGTAACTTATTTTTGCTACGTTTGCTTCTAAACACTTCTTTCCAGAATAACTACCACTTTGTTGTTCTCAAAGTGACCATGCAGTTAGTTGGATGAAGCAGAAGGAAGTTTAATTTTTTCCATGTTGCAGAGTGCCCTGAAGATACTTCAGTGGCGGAGCCTCTCGCCAGAGACAAATTTTCTCCATATTCGGCCCCGAGCTGTTTGCTTCACAACTCCGTCCTAATCATCCCCACGCAAATTCATCCGCACTGCCACAAAAATCGCCCACCGCACACTTGACAGCTGGCACTGGGAGGCTGGGCTTTGAGAACTGATCAGAATGAGACAGCTCCCACTCTCTGAGGCTACAGTGGGGGCCCGTGGGTGGTTCCATGGTCCAGAGGTTGAAAGTCCACGTCACGGCTCTTCCTCCGGCTGCCGGCCTGTTGGCACTTCACGGCCCATTCACACCTCCACTAGCATCTGGGCAAGAGAAGAAATGAAGTTAGAATCCAGATCTGCCAATGCTGCTCCTTTTAAGATACTGTCTGGGAAAGGGCTGGCCCAAGGACTTGGTAAAGGATGCTAAAATGTCTAAATCACATTTGAAAGTACATTTTCTATGAATGTGGGGGCATTTGTTTACCTTTTGTCAATGATCACTTTCCGTCAACCACCTACAAGGAATATAGAAGTGTCGGAATCCAAAGAAATGAACCAGGAACCATTAGATGGAGGCAGTTGAACATGGAGAGACCGAGTCTGGAGGAGGAAGGGCTCACTGCTGACTGTTTTCCAATCTGTAATGTGAAGGAATAATATTGGATGACAGCTGCAGTTTCTTCCAGCTGTAACTTTCTATAATTTAATGGCTAAATATAAGATTGATTATTATTTGTTCCTGGATGGAGAGGTAATTACAAGGAAGGACCCTGGGTTCCAGGACTATTTTGTTTTTCTTCCTCTGCCAGGAAACTGCTCTTTTCAAGGTTGCCAAAAATATTCTAATTGTCACTATGAATCCACCAACCTTTACCCGGCAAGCACCTACTGTGTACCGTGCATTATGCTAGGAGCCCAGGACACAAAGATGAATAAGACCTAGTCTCTTTCCTGTTGGAACTGAAAATCTGGTCAATGTGACCAATGGAAAACCTTTTCCAGGTTTTAAAAAAATATTTTTTTATGGTGTGCTTTGTTAGAGGTAATATATGAACTGCTATTATTGCAAATGACTCTACAAGGAATATGAAAAGTTCCTTTTGAGGTTTTGTTTCTGTTAGCTCTTTAAGGATAAGATCAGGGTGTTCCAGGCAGAGAAAGGGAAGGAAACAAGACCTTCTTGAGAGAGGTAACCAGTGAGGAATGGAAGGAAGAGGAGCAGCTGGTGTGACTAAAGTGAGGTGGAATTGATAGGATAACAAACCGACTAAAAATGAGATTGGACAAGCTGATTTGAATATTTTAAATGGATAGACATTCTACCATTTGTCAATTTCATACCATAATGACTTTCGTGGTGCTGTGACATGAGAAGTTTGGTTACTGGTATTTTCAAATACCAGCAGGGTCACCTAAAGTGAACAAATTTCATCAGGGCTTCCAGAATAGGAGCAGACTTTAGTGAAGGAACAGGCTGTCCATTTCAGAGGCGTTGGCCAGTGAGAAACTTAGACTAGCATTGAAACATTGTCAGACTCTCCAAACCTCATGAAGAGAAGTAAACCATTTTCAGAGATGGTGCCAATCGATGAACATCTTGGGTCAGATGAGCACACAGAATATGACTCTACTTCTCAAAGTAGAGTGAGCCATGACATAGATGGAGGAAAGCCTTTGGAGGAAAGCCTTCTAGACCTTCAGTTGTGCATGAGGGACCACTCAAAATAGAAAGGAATAGTTGTAATCATCTATTAATATTGAAACTTGAAATGTACTAACTACAAATCTAGGAAAATAGGAAATCATCAAAAATGAAATGGGATGCATAAAGATTGACATCTAGATGTTAGTAAGCTGAAATGGAGTAAGCTGGTGTTGGCTACTTTGA
The DNA here is from genome assembly GCA_004026705.1 of Nesogale talazaci. Taxonomy (NCBI): domain Eukaryota; kingdom Metazoa; phylum Chordata; class Mammalia; order Afrosoricida; family Tenrecidae; genus Nesogale; species Nesogale talazaci. The sequence continues at coordinate 292,808 of PVJH01000120.1, forward strand.
AACAGAGAGTCCCATAGTTCACTATGCCTGGAATGACAGATTCAAGAGGTTTGCCATCACATTCCCAAGAACATGTCAAGATCTATCTTGAAGTAAAATGCTGTCGGTGGTGGGATAATATCTGTTCACACACGAAGAAATTCAATGAATAAAATTATTATTTGAATTTATACACCAACCACTAAAAATAGTTCTGCAGAAATTTAGAATTCTACCAATGTCTCCCATTTGAAGTTGATCAAACATGCGCCCAAGATGCATTTATAATTATTGGTGATTGGAATCCAAAAGTGGGAAATAAGGAGGAAAGCACACTTGTTAGAAAATAAGGCACTAGTGATAGAAATGAAGCTGGAGATACCTTGATGTGATTTTGCAAGATCAGCAATTTCCATATACTTTTTTTCACCAACACAAGTGGAATGCGCAGATAAAAAATTGACTACATCTGTGGAAAGGGACCATGCATAAGTTCAATATCAGCTAAAACCAGGCCAAGGATGACTGTGGACTAGACAATCAATGGCTCATATGTAAGCGCTCAAGTTTGAAGGTGAAAAAAATTAAAACAAGTCCACTAGAGCCAAAATAGAACTATGGTGGTAGTTGTATAGTTTTTTTTGCCAACTTGAGACTCTTAAGAGTGAAGGGGTGGAGTTACTAAGGAGATCAATAGCTCTCTAGAGGCAGGGCACACATTCATTCCCTGCAAGATATTCCTGTTCATAAGCCACCTGGAGCTATGCTGATGGCAGCTGAAGGAGCCACTTGGAGACTCACCCCAACTCCACCATGATCCACAAGACTGTTCACCCACTGGCCTGTCATCTTCCTGCACTCAGGTGTCATTGCATGAGTTGTGTGAGCCTGAAGAGGAATTTACAGACTGGTACCAGACATATGGGCTAATATTGGACTTAAGACTTATCTGGACTGGGCTGGGATGTTTTCTTAATGTACAATTACTCTTTATATAAAACTCTTTCCTGGGGCTGAGCCCCGGTGGCATAGTGGTTGTGCGCGAGACTGCGGCCCACTGGGACGGAGATTCAATTCCAGCAGTGGGGCTGGGCCTCCTACTCCCACCACCGGAGAGCAGTGATGCCAAAAAAAAAAAAACCTCTTTCCTGTACACATATGAATGTCAATGAATTTACATCTTGATTCTACCCCAACTAATACCTGAATTTTCAGAAGATCTCAAAAACAGATTTGCTACATTGAACACTAATGGCAGAAGACCTGATAAACTGTGGGATAATATCAAAACTATCATTCACATTCATGAAGAAAGCAGAAGATCATTTGAAAGACAGAAAAGGTTGAAGTGTGTACCAGAAGACTTTTAAACTTGCTCTTAATGGTAACTAAAGCAAATAGAAGTATCAATGGCATAAAAGAGGTTGATAGAAAAATTTTAAAGAGCAGTTCAATAAGATAAAGTTAAATTTATAGTTAAATGTGCAAAGATCAAGAGGTAGAAAATGGAAAAAGGAAACATGCTCATATATCTGAAACTTAAATTGCTTGAGAAAAAGATTCAAACCATGAAAGATTCTGTAGGTAATATATTGAATGATGCAGGAAGCATGCAAAGAAGATAGAAAGTATATACAGCGTCATTTTACCAAGAAGAACTAGTCGACATTACACCATTTCAAGAGATACCAAATAGGCACGAACCCATGGTCCTGAAGAAGTCCAAGCTGCACTGAAAACAGTAGGTAGAAACAAGGGTCAGAAATTGATGGAACACCAACAGCAAGCTGCTGCAGCTCTGGGAGCACTCATTCATCTATGACAGGAAAATTTGAAAGCAGCTACTTAGCTAGCTCACTGGAAGAGATCCATATTTATATCCATTCTGAAGAAAAGTGACCAAACAGAATACTCAAATTATAGAATTATAGCATTGATATTGCGTGCAAGAAAATTCCTGCTGCTGGTCACATAGCAAAGATTGTAGAAATATATTGACAGGAAGCTGCCAGAAATTCACGCTGGATTCAGAAAAAAGATATGGAACAAGGGATTTCATTGCTGATGCAGAGAGATCTTGGCTGAAATCAGAGAATACCAGAAACATGTTTATGTGTGTTATATTGACTATGCAAAGGCATCGGAATGTGTGGCCCATACCAAATGATGGGAATTCCAGAACCCTTAATTGTACTTATGTAAAACCTGGGCATGAATCAAGAGTCAATTGTGTGAACAAGGTAATACTGCATAGTTTAAAATCAGGAAAGGTGTGTTGCTGAGTTGTGTCCTCATATTTATTCAATGTGTAGGTAAAAAAATAATCAGAGAAACCAGATTATATGAAGAAGGATGGGGCCTTGGGATTAGAGGAAGGCTATTCACCTGTGATACATAGAGGACACAACCTTGTTTGCTGAGAATGTTTGCCACACTAGCTGATGAAGATTAAGGATTGCTTCTAATCATATGTATTACAACTCAGGGTAAAGAAAGCCAAAATCCTCACAACTGGATCAATAGGTAACATCATGATTAAAAAAGCAAAATTTGAAATTTTCAAGGATTTCGGTCTTGCTTGTTGAAGCAGCAGTCAAGAGATGAAGTGGTGCACTGTACAGGGTAAATCAACTGTACATAGCCTTTTTAAAGTATTGAAAAGCGAAACTGTCACTTTGAGGACCAAGGGATGCCTGCTACACGTCATAGTATTTTCAGTTGCCTCATATGCATTTGAAAGTTAGATACTGAATAAGGAAGACCGAAGAAGAATTGATGCATTTCAATTGTGATGGTGAGAATAGTGAGAGTACCTCAGACTGACAAAAAATGAATGAATGTCTTTTGGAAGAAATACCACCAGAATGCTCCCTACAAACAAGGATGGTGAGATTTCATCTCCTGCCCCTTGGATGTGCTCTCCAGAGAGATTCCTCACAGGAAATTTCTCTCTGGCATCCTTGCTGTCCAGTGTTAAAAGGGCATTTCAATACAGATGTCTCCACCCACCAGAGATAGTGATCATGCTGAAATTTAAAAATAGGAGTCAGGGGTTCTCTTTCTTTTCTTTCCATTTACATAGGTTCTTCACAATTCCAGCACTGGAAGATGCAGCCTTTGTCTAATTCCCAAATGTCCTGTTAGGGCCTTTGGTATTTTCACTTGTATAATTAAGAGGGATAAGTCAAAAGACTCTCCCCAAACAAAGATTTGGTTTAAAATGATGTGCCAAGTCCATGTAGGCAAAGAGGCAGCCAGGAGCTTCTTAAAATAAATTAAGTACTGTCTTATTGGCACCCCAATACATGTGAACTCATAAAAGTTTATTGTAGAATAAGAATAAACACAGGGACAAAGGCAGGCTTCTGACCTCAGGTCCTGTAATCTTCTAATCCAGTCTCCCAAGCACCAAAGTAGAGAGCCTGCCTCGTGCACGTGAGCCATATACCACCTCCTTTTATATGTACATCTCCACTTTGATCAAAGAGATCTCACTTCAGCGGGGGTCTGTTTCTCAAGATGTGAGGGGAGAGAGAAGGCCTTTCAGTTGCTGCCATTCAACTTGGCAGGTCGCCGCAAATCAACAGACACAACTACAAGAGTGATAAGTGAATCTTACTGGAAATTCAAGTCAAGGTATGGGCAGGGTGTAATGTATGTCTTGGAGAAGGTGATTATGTTTCTGTTGGTGGGTAAACTGGGTAGAGCAAACTCCCATAAGGAAAAAAAAAGCTTAACTATATAGAACCCAAGGGGAGAATATGCCCAGTACTGCCTTGCTCAAGGGACCCTTTTGTTGTTGTTCATTGGACACTTTCGACCCATTTTCTATCCAGCCCTCGGTGAGGCAAACTGCATGCAATAGACTACTGGGAGTGTACACGCTGTCCTTTTGATGTTGGTAACATCCTTTATAGTCCACCCTGTGGAAACCCCACTAAGCAAACTGAGCTTTACCCCAAGCTCATCTGTAGCAGATATAAGGAACAACATACTCTCTTGAACTTAAAACTGAAACACCTTAGTGTGAGAAGCAGATGACTTCTAGCTCAAGGTTATGAAAATGGTGATCTTTGAACTTTGATCTCTTGCTTTGAGGGTGTCAAATGACTGGCCTCGGGCTAGCATATATTTGCCATTTTAAGCCCCTCTTTGCCATCTTAGGACACATATTAGTCTGATGGGCATGGTTCTGCCTTTCTGAAGGTGTGTTATTGAAAGTTTTGCCCTATCACCAACCTCCATTTTTCAGGTAAATCATGTCCACCCACCTAAGAGTTTGACAAGTTAATAATTCATGTATTATAGTGTGAAGCAGGAAGATAATTCTCTTTCCTTAACAGTGTTTAAAATTGTGTACCAAAAAATTGTATACAATTGGATAGATTAATGACACCAGCAATGTAATGAATTACCTTATGCTTCAAAGAGATTTATTTCTATAGCCAGTGATGAGACTCAAGTAATGTAATAGCAGGTTCACTACCCTAATGACCATTTTAAGTGTGAAAAAGATATACTTAAAGGCAGTTTATTATTTCATAGAGTTAATATTTAAATAAGAACAATAAAAGAAGCACACCAGATGATATTATACTATACCGAGTTTAAAAAACTAATAATACCTGAAAAAACAATAAAGGTATTATGTAAGATAGTTCCATATTGCTTCTTGATTTGCATCCTCACTTGCAATATTCTTTGCTTTTTTGGGGGGTGGGGGGGCATCACTGCTCTCTGGTGATGGGAGTAGGAGGCCCAGCCCCACTGCTGGAATTGAACCTCCGTCCCAGTCCCGCGCACAACCACTACGCCACCGGGGCTCAGCCCGCAATATTCTTTGCTTTTATCTGAGCATCAATGGTATGATTTATTCTTAACCATTTTTTTCACTGTAGGAGAAGGATTCCATTTCTTTAGAGATACATCAATTAAACAACAGTGATTGAGTTTGATATATTCAAAACAGTTAAGTGACTTCTTTGAAAACATTATGTTCGGGCTGAGCCCCGGTGGTGTAAGTGATTGAGTGCAAGACTGCAGCCCGCAGGCTTGGCGGTTCAGATCCAGCGGCGGCTCTCAGGAGCGGCACTGGGTAGCTCCCATGACCACCAAAGGCCCCCCCAAAAAAACCGAAAACATTATGTTCATCTTTGAAAAACTCCTTTCCACTTTTGCTACACTTACAGCAATTGCTCTGACCATGTGTTTCGCTCTTTGAACACGTTCAGGAATTGCATAATTCACTCATTAGAACTCTTGTGAATTTGAGGCATAACTCAAAGCTGAAACAAATGGCAGTGGACACCCTCTGGTTGTTTGGCACCTTTTCTCCTTATGTTATATGTTTGTTTACTGAAGTAACAAGCACAAGGGAATAAAAAAATAGTATGTCATGAAAGTCATAATGAGTTTTATAAAATGAATAAGTAAATAAATATCACAGGCACAGTTTGGTCTAAGTTTTTTATACCTATGGGTGGAATGAAAATCACTCCTGACTGGCACTGAGAAAAAGTAAGGGCTGTAAACTTATGATTTCCACATTTGGTGGCAGCTCAGCCACCCACCTTAGAAAGAACCCTGATTATAAATGCCCTCTTAAAAACAGGTTCATCAAACTCAGCAAAAAAATTAGGTATCACTTCTGACAAACTGGTGGAAACTGACTGAATCCCTTCACTGTCACTGTCATATAATAAAAAAAATGATGCCTCCAAAGGGAACCTGAGACATACAAATTATAGCTACGTGAATGGATTTGGACCTTGCACTTAATTCTAGCCCCAATCTAAGAACAATTATTTCATATTACATGGCTGTATTTGATAGTCTTCCTCATGAAGAGATCGATGAAGATATGGATGCTAGAGCAACATATGGTGAAGAAACCAGATGGTGTCCAGCTATCAGAAAGGATAGCTGTGACGTCTTAGAGTCCTCTTTTATCTCTCTAGGTTTTAATATCCATTGCAATGGCTACAAAGAAATCATATGCAAAGTTCATGATTAAAGAGTTTCATAAGGAAGTCAACCAGTTGCCAGGTCACTAAGAAATGCCAAATCATTCAGGTCTGCTAATAAATGTCCTAAGGCACTCACCTTCACTTCTGTGGGTGAACAAGGCCAAATTCCATAAGTAAGTGCCCAGAGGCACCCCACTCTGCAAGCCAACCTCCTGCATGAAAGCAATTAGTCTTACTTGCTTCGTGGTTTGGGAAGTCAATTCCTTCCCTTTCCATTCTCTGGGTCCTAGTTCTGCTGCAGCTCTGGTGTTTATAGCAGTTTTCTGGGTCCAGGAGGTTCACGGAACAGAGATCTCAGATCCAGAGGACAAGTTCCATACCTGGTTCTTGCTGGAAATGAGATCCATCCTCCTGCTTCTCAGAAGACTCATTTTTACGCAGCAAGATGACACTCTAGGGAATACTATTCAAAATGGCTCAGAGGTGAATCCTGCCAATATCTTCCCGTACCTTCTTATCATAGCTACGTAGGGAAAGGTAGAGACTTTGACTACAAAAAGTCTTGACTTAAAACAAGTGAGGCATCAGCTACATTCACATGAAAGAATCACACAAACCTGTAGGATCCAAGGATTGTAAATAAGGAAATCCAAATCTGAAGGAGGGAATTGTATCAGAGTTTAAATTCCAATCACTTGATCTGTGGAAGGCTATGGATGATAGCAGAAGCCCAAAATTCATTTTCAGTGTCCACACATGGGTTAAGTCTCCAGTGAACATAATCTAGGAATGTGGCTAGCCTTGCTGTCAGACAGAGAACATTGCAAAGTTGATTGTGGCATATTTAATTAGGATAAAATGTATTGCCGAGTCATTTGATCTTCCTTTTTACCTACTTTAAGTGTTTTCCACATTTAATATCTTCTGCTTTCTTTTCTGTTGAAGTTATTCCCCCCCCCTTTGGATTTTTGTTATTTACAATCCTTGGATTGGTATGTGTTAGAATGGTAATAAAAGGAAAATGGATTCAGGGTGTAGGTTTCGATTCACAAGTTTTTTTAATGTTCAAATCATTTTATTGAGAACTCATACAACTCTTACCACAATCCATACGAGCATCCAATGTGTCAAGCACATTTGTATATTTGTTGCCAAAATTAGGCTCAAAATATTTTCTTTCTACTTAAGCCCTTGGTATCAGATTCTCATTTTCCCCCTCACTCCCTGGACCCTCTTCCTCACAAACCCTTGAAAATAAATTATTATTATTTTTTTATGTTTTACATTGTCAGATGTCTCCCCTCACCCACCTTTCTATTGTCTGTCCCCCAGGGAGGGGGTTATATGTAGATCCTTTGATCAGTTCCCCCTTTCTATGCCACCTTCCTTCCACCCTCCGGGTATTTCCACTCTCACCACTGGTCCTGAGTGATCCATCTGTCCTGGATTTCCTGGGTTTGCAGTTCCTATCTGTACCATTGTACATCCTCTGGTCTAGCCAGATTTATAAGGTAGAATTAGGATCATGATCGTAGTGATGGGGGCAGGGGTGGGGTGGGGAAACAGTAAAGAATTAGAGGAACATTGTGTGTTTCATCAGTGCCATACAGTATCCAGACTGGTTCGTCTCCTCCCTGTGGCCCTTCTGTAAGGAGATGTCCGGTTGCCTACAGATGGGCTTTGGGTACCTACTCTGCACTTCACCTCAGTCACAATGATGTAATTTTAATTCTTTGATGCCTGATACCTGGTCCCTTAAACAACTTGTGATCATACAAGTTGGTGTGCTTCCTCCATGTGGGTTTTGTTGCTTCTCAGCAAGATGGCTGCTTGTTTACCTTCAAGCTTTTAAGACCCTAAATGCTATATCTTTTGATAGTCAAGCACCATCAACTTTCTTTAGCACATTTGCTTATGCACCTGCTTTGTCTTCAGCGATCATGTTGAGAAGGTGAGCATGATGAAGTGCTAGTTTAATAGAACACAGTGTTCTTGCATTGAGGGATTGCTTGAGTGGAGGCCCAATGTCCATTTGTTACCTTAAAACTAAACCTATAAATTAATGCACATAGATCTATTTCCCCATTGTCGTATATCAATATATTCACATATGTGAATGCCTATATTATATCTGTATAAATGCCCTTTGTCTCCTAACTCATTCCTCTATTTCCTTTTACTTTCCTCTTGTACCATTATCATGCTCAGCCTTCATTTGGGTTTTAGTAATTCTTCTTGGTTACATTGTCTTTCATCAAGCCCTAGCAGGCCTCCTATACTCTCCTGGCCATGGATTTTGGATCACTTGTTGTTCTCTTGTCCCTTGTCTCTTGTCTGTTTGTTAACACTCCCTTTCTTTCCCCTACCTCCCCCTCTCCCATATTCCCAAGGAACTGTCAGTCCTTGTTTTCTCCTTCAGATTGTTTATCCAGCTTATCTTATCTAGATAGACCTGCAAAGATAACATGCACAAAAACAAGACAGAGCAAAACGACAAAAGAAAACAAAACAACAGACCAACGACAAAAAAAAAGAGAGAAAAGCCTGTAAACAGTTACAGGTCTCTTTTTTGACCGTTTAGGAGTGGTTTCCAGTGGAGTCTGATGGGGTGCCATGCCCTGGACTCAAAGTCTATTTTTGGTATCCCCTTGGGACTTCCTTACTCTGTTTTCCTTGCTGTTCTATTTCACACCCTTAATGTTTTGCCTCAGTGTGATTGGGTCAGATCAGGTACGATTTCTGCAGTGTTGTCCCCCATAGGGCTATGGGTCAGTGAGGGATGTCATGTCTTATAGTGGTGCTGGCCTTATGGCCTTCCCTGTGCATTGGCTGCTCTGACTGGGGATCTCGTCCTTAAGGATTGGTGAACCAGGTTGTGCTCCACTCTCTCTTCCTTCCCCTTCATTTGCTCCTATGTGCTCTGCTCAGACATGTCCCTCTCCCTGAGCTGCGTTGTCCTCTGAAGTAAATTCTTCTGTGGGGAGGTAGGGTAGCCCACGTAGTTGGGATTGGAGCCATATGATTTTCCACATATGAAATCCAAGATAATTCAATCTAAGGACAGTGAATGGATTACTAATTACTGAGGAGCAAGGCAGGAGAGGAAGGGGGTCAATGGGAAATTAGCAACAATGTGTATGAGAAGAAATGGCTCTGAAATTAATTGTGGCAAATGATTGCACAACTCTTTTTGCTACAACAATGATAATTCAATCGTATATGTCGAGTGTCAATAAAAATAGGTTAAAGTAAAAACACATAATGGCTGAAGCTGAGTGTTTGCAATACGATGTAAACAAAGTACAAGAAAAAAGTCCTGCACAGACACTTTTCGCAAATAGTGCATCTCAATTTCTTAAGCAATTCCTTCAACCACAAGCAATAACAGCAACTATGTGTTTCTTGTGCCAAGTAATTTATATGGAATTATATTGCTTCTCGCAAAGTAGTACAACTGTCTGTTTTACAGATGTTCTTGTTGATGTCATTAGGTGCCATCCAGTTGTTTCCTCCTCATAGTGACCCTATGGACACCAGAATGAAATCAAGCTCAGTCCTCTGCCTTCCTGACAAACACTGTTTGCGCTTATTCTTGCAGCTACTGGGTGAATCCATCTTCTTGAAGGCCTTCCTCTTTTTCATTGCCCCCGACTTCACCTTCTCCAGGGACTGTTTTCTCCTGACCATCTGTCCAACGTACATGAGACAAAGTTTCGCCACCCTTCCTTCTAAGTACACTCTGCCTGTACTTCTTCCAAGACAGAATTGTTTGTTCTTTTGGCAGTCCATGGTATTTTCAATATTTTTTTTTGCCAGCACCATAACTCAAATACATTGATTCTTCTCCAGTCTTCCGTATTTGGTATCCAACTTACACATGCTTATGAGGTGATTGAAAATACCACGGCTTGAATCAGGCACATCTTAGTCTTCGAAGTAATATCCTTCTTTTCAACACTTTAAAAAAGGTCTTCTGTAGATTTACTCAGTGCAATGTATTTTTGAACTCTTGACAGTTGCTTCCATAAGCACTGACTGATAATGAAGCCAAGCAAGATGAACTCCTCCAGAACTTCAATATTTTGTCCATTTTTCATGATGTTACCTATTGGTCAAGTTGTGTGCATTTTTATTTTCATTACATTGAGCTGTAATTCATACTGAAGGCTGCATTCCTTGATTTTCAGCAGCAAATGCTCCAAGTCTTCACTTTCAACAAGCAAGGGTGTATCATCTACATATTTCACTTTGTTAGACAGCTGCCTCCAATTCCAATATCATATTCTTCATATAATCCAGCTTCTCTGATTATTTGCTCAGAAATAGATTGAGCACATATAATGAGAGGTTGCAACACTGATACACACCTTTCCTGACTTTAAAGCATGCAGTATTCTCTTGTTCTGTTCACACAACTGCCTCTTGATTCATGTATAGATTTCCCATGAGCACAATGAAGTATTTTGGAATTCTCATCTTCTTGAGGCAATCCTTAAGCTGATTGTGATTCACAGAATTGAATGCTTTGACATAGTCACTGAAACATAAGTAAACATATTCCTGATATTCTTTCCTTTCAGCCAGGATCCATCTAACATCAGAAATGGCATCCCTTGTTCCTCATCCCCTTCTACATCCAACTGAACCACTGGTAGCTCCTTGTCATAGAACTGTTGCACCATTTTTGGATGAGCTTAGCAAAATGTTGCTTGCATGTGATATTAGCATTATTGTTCTATATTTTGAGCATTTGTTGGATAACCTTTCTTTGGACTGGGCATAAATATGGCCGACTCTGCTTTGAGAAGGTAGCTCTTCCCCTGTCATATTTTGGGTATCTTCTGACCTGAGGGGCTCATCTGCTGACACTGTTTCTGACAATATTCTCCTTCTTATCTTCTAGGTTTTCTATTTCTGACAATATCTATATGGTTATCATTGCCTAATTTCCATTTCTGACAATAACCATATGGCTATCATTGCCTAATTCCTTAAAAGTGGACAGCCTATTCCTTCTTCATTGTCTTTTCTTAGTCTGGAAGCTCTACTTAAACCTATTCACTTTGGCTGACCCTGCTGGTATTTGAAATACTAGTGACATAGCTTCCAGATTCTCAGCAACATGCCAGCTACGATAGCATGACAAACTGACATACAAGTGGTGGGTTTTACAGATAAAGAAAGAGAAGTGAACTAGTTTGCCCCTGAATCTTAAAACTTGTTAATGGAACCAAGATTTGAACTCCAGAGTCCTGGAAGACATCTGCATCTCTGTGGGAAACTTTTCATAGGAAAAGGGAACCCACACAGAAAAACACAATTTGATTGTGCAGAATGGAGCTTTTGTCATACTCATTTTTCCTGCCATGTGAACATATAGCAACTTGTTCTGAGTAAGTGCACCAGGTGATGCACCAGGAATGATTCTCTCTGGTCACAGTGGATTTTTTCATCAAATCAATTTTGATCAAACCTCATTTTTTGTGCTGGCCAATTTAACAGAACAGCAGGAGGCTATGAAATTTTGTTTCCTGCTCTGGAAAAAATGCCTTAGAAACTGTTGTGAGGTTGAACACAGCTTACAAGGATAGTGCTATGAGAAAAACAAGTTTCTAACTTACTCACCTGACCACTTTCTGTGCGACTTCTTTTTGTTTCCTTGAATCAAGAGGGGCATGGAAGAACAGCGATTTGATGATGATGTAGATAGACAAGGTAAGGGAAAAAATGAGAGAGATGTTGTCAGCCATCCAAACAGATGAGTTTGAAAAATGCTTCCAAGAATGGAATCGCAGATTTGACAAATGCATTAAGTGTAATGGAGAATGCCTTGAAGGTGATAAGTTTGTTTTGTAAAAAAAAAAAAAATGTAAATACATAACTTTGGGGAAAAAATTCTGGTTTCTTTCCTTTCCTTTTTTTTTTTTTTTTTTGGTGGTGATAGGGAGTTTATCTCCTAGTTATATCCTTCTTTCAGACCTCAGTATCAATGATAACTATGATATCAATAGTTTAGACTGCTCACCATAAGCCATTAAATCTCCTCTGTGATCCCAACCTCTTGGTCTGCCATCTGTGTCCTTGCCTAGTTCTTTCAACAGACCTCTGTTCCCTTATCCAGGTTTTAACCATCTCAACTTCTTTCACTTTGTTCAACCATCAGCATTTTTTTGAATCCTCTAAGGTCAGTTCTTCAACATGCTTCTGTGGCATCCTGTGTGTTTTCACTCTCTAGTGTTTTTGGACATTGGGTCAACCAATGTTCAGCATCTTCTTTAGCTCCCAGTATAAAAAAAATCCACATCTGAACTTTTATGACTCTTATAGATTCATGCCATTTACTGTTATCAGTCCATACCTCTTTTTAATCTTTTAGGTTTCTCACATTATAGCCTGAACACAATCCCCACACATTCTAAAAACATTTTCTTCTTCTCTGTGAATAGCTGATCTTTCACCGCCCCTGTATCTTCGGTACATAATTATTGAAATAAATCTCAAATGTTACTACCTCCACAAACCTGTTTGCTCAATTCTGCAATTAAACCTCACAGGTGCAGTTATTGCTGTGACCCAAAAACATGTGTACAACTCATCTGTAAAGCAGATGAGATAAATAGGTCTGTTTGCTTATTTTACCAGTCCTTGTGTTAGAGCACACAAGCACAAAGGAATGTATGGTGAATGTGCTAATCTTCGTATTTTTTCCCGGAATTAAATTTCTTTTATAACTCAGCATGTCCCAAATTAAAATAAAACTTTTCAATCAATCAGACTTCCAAATGCCTTTTTTAAAAACCAGGCAAAGGAATTTATAAACAATCCTTTCTTTGTTATCTGTTATGTTTAGTTTTTGTTGTTGCTGATGTTGTTCTTATTTCACAGAAACCCAGTGTTTCCTTTGAGGGGTCTTGTTTGGTAAAATCTGCTTCATTCCTAGTGTCCCCCGCCTTCTAGAAAACTCATCCTTGGGTGTTGCATTTGTCTAGACAACAACTCCTAGCCTTACACCACTCCCAAACATCTTCTGTAAAATTAAGTATCCTTCTAAGTCATGACTTTTATGCTCTCAAATGCCAATCAAAACTTAATTACTAACACAGAGGAAAACATGTGGTATTTGATTAACAGTTCCTATTGCAGCCTCTCCCATGAGCCAAAATATCCGTGATCAGAGAATAAAAATAAAAAACATGATTGACAATTAACTGATTTTTAAACCCTGAGAGAACAGTCTATGGCATATACAACCACAAAATTGAATTGAGAAATGCTATACCAGGCTCAGATATTTTTGCTACTTAAATTTGAACAAACTCCAAAGATGGTAATTTTCCCCTCATTTCCTGCCTTCTGTGAGAAATTCAGGTCTGTACCTAGTAGTAAAGCCAGCAGCTCTCCCACCACTGACCAGTGAAATAGGTGTAAGTCTCTTGATGAGATAGTTGGTACATTTGCATGCTTGCTTTTCTTTTGGTCCTTTCTCAATTCCACTGCCTAGTTTTCTCATGACTGCTGAGAATGAAGGCCATAGTCTCAGGAATGTGAAGTCATAAGCTCAAAAGAGCCTATGTTCCTGAGACCTTTACAGAGCACAGTTGTCGTATCAGCCATGGATTACATGTCTGTGGGCTCTTATGCAAGAGAGAAATAAAGCTCTGCCTTTTGTAAGTTGCTGTCATTGTTGCCACTCTTTCATATACTGAACTTGATCCTAGTTGGTGCAGCATGAACCCACTGTCTTTGAGTCAATTCCACCCTGTGTTCGGAGCCAGATAGGTGAGAGAAAAAAGTACAGCAATTCTATCTTCTAGGAAATCAGACTAACAAATGCACATAGTTTTCTTTGTATAGTAAATCCACGAAGATGAATGGAACCCCAAATATTGACACATCCTGACAAAAATATTCAAAGTAAAAAATACATATAAGATTTTCAAATTTCATTAAAAGGAAGGGACACAAGACCTTTTTCAAGGGGTAACAAGTAATTTTATAAGAACAAAAAATCATGCTGGTCTCTAGTTATCTTCTTCTAGTCTACTCTATGATAGCCAATATTGATGGAAATTTTCATTATTGACTAAATTGTAATCCATGGATAAAAGTAACAAAAAGACATTCTAGAATATCTACATAGGCGCATTCAGGAAATACTTATTGAGTATTTAGTATCGCATAACAGGATCCATGGTGACGTAATGGTTATGCAACAGATTGCTAACCCCAAGATCTAGGGTTTGAAACTATCACTGACTCTGAGGAAAAAAACAGGGTTTTCTACTCCCACAGAGCATTACAGTCTTGGACACTCACAAGGACAGTTCTACTGTGTCCTACAGGGTCATTATGAGCTGGCATCAACTCGATGGCAGTGAGTTTGTTGCTTCTGACTCATCCTGTAGGACAGAGGAGAACTGCTTCCCAGAATTTCTGAGATTTTAAAGCTTTACTGGAACCGTTTGCCTTCTCCTTCCCCTGAAGAGAACTTCAGGCATTGTGATCAGTAACCCAAGACTTAACCCACTGTGCAACTCAGGGGCCTTTAATATGAGAAAGATACTTCAAAATAATTACTTAAGTCATATTTCAGCTATGTTTAAACCAAAATTCATATTAAACCGAAATTGAGAACTCAAAAAATGGGAGCAACTGCCATATAAGAGAAAGACAAGTGATAAGAAATAAGATCCCTTGACAGATAAGATGAAATGATCAGGACTGCCCAGACTATGTCACCACTTGTCTGTCAGTTTGTTGCGCTGTGTGGCAATACTGGAGACAATGTCACCGGTATTTCGAATACCAGGAGGGTCACATAGGAAGGACAGGTTTCAGCAGAGCTTTCAGACTAAGGAACAGGAAGGAATAGGCTGTCCACTTCAGAGAAATTATCCACTGAAACTCATGTGAATAGAAGCAGAACATTGTCAGAGATGGGCTAGAAGATAAGCTTCCAAGGTTGGAAGCCATTCAAAATATGACTGAAGAAGAACTGCCTTCTCAAAGTCGAGTTGGCCATGATGATGTGAATGGAGGGAAGCTTTGGGGAGCAAAGTCTTCAGGACCTTCATTTGCTGATGAGGCACAAAACAAATGGGAGCAAATACCTGTAAACCCCAATTGGAACTTGGAATGTTCCAATGAACATGAATCTAGAGCAATTGGAAGTCATCAAAAATGAAATCTCTACATCTTAGGTTGTAGAGAGCTTACATAGACTGATATTGGACATTTTGAATTAGAAGGTCATATGGTTTCCTATGCTGGGGATAACAGACTCAAGAGGAATGACATTGCATTCATCAAAAAGGACATTTCACGATCTACCTTGAAGTAAAATGCTGTCTCTGAAAGGCTAATATCTACTTGCATACAGGAATATATAGTCAATATAGTTATCATTCAAATGTATGCACCAATCCCTAAGGCTAGTGATGTAGCCTTAAAATGAAGACTTCTGCCAATGTCTTCAGCCTGAAATGGGTCAAACATGCAATCAAAATGCATTGATAATTACTGACGATTGGAACATAAAACTTGGACCATATGGCCAGAGTAGTAGAATCAAAGCTAGAAATCTCATAATAGAACTTTCCACAACCAACAACTTTTTAAAATCACAAATGCCTCTTTTAAAAACAACACAGAGGCTGCTATACCTATGGATTTTTCTTAGATGGGATTCACAGAAATCAGATTAACTACATTTGTGGAATGAGATAATGGAGAAGCTCAATTTCAAAGACCAAAACCAGGCCAGGAGCTCCCTGTGAAATAGCCAATTGATCATATGTGACAGCAGGATGAATGAGTCCATGAAAGTCAAAATCGGACCTTGAAGATATCCCACCTGAATGCTGAGACTATCTCAAGAACAGATTTGACATATTGAACAGGAATGACAGAAGATCTGATGAGTCGTGAGATGTCAACAAGAATGTCATACGGGAAGAAAGCAAAAGGTCACGAAAACATCGAGATACAAAAGCTTACTCACATATAGAATGCACACAGTGTGCCTAAAAGATGTCCCTGGGGGAGGGGGAGTCCCACAGTTGGAAAAACATATACTACATGTAAAAACACAGTAAACCAAATTTATTTTGCATCAGGGAAAATCCAAAAAAGTGGGAAGAAAATACAAAAAGGAGAAATGGCAGCATTTAATAAAAGTGAAGTGGGTTAACAGTATAAGCAAAATAGGGTCATTAATAGACCCAAAATAGTAATGAAAGACCAAAATGTTAACATGGCTATGTTGAAATGATATTTTGAATATGTTTGGTTAAATAAATTGTATTATTATTATTATTATTAAAATTATGTTGCACTTTTTATTTTTTAACTTCCTAATTGTACTCACTAGAAAATGGAAACAGTCCTATGTGGCTCACATGAAATATCTTTAGAAAGGGACTGTTCTAGAATAATGGTTCAGCAATAGAAAATAAATATAGATGACTGAAAAATTATGTGAATATATTTTGCCTTGCTTATAATCCAAAAAATATAAGTTAATACAGGTATTTTTTTTCTTACTAGATTGACAAAGCTTGCAAATACAGTATTCATTTGTTAGCAAATGTTCCAGATAATGGCCCCCCGTATGCATGGCTGGTGTATCGTTTAAGTGTACATCACTGAGTTTAAATTGCTTTCAGCTTTTGGAAAGCCATTTGGCAATATGAATCCAGAGTCTTAAAAACAGGTATACTTGATTTCCCCCATGGAGGTGAGAGATTTATAGCCCAGTCTTTGGGAGACGTTGCACTGACAAGACAACAGGGCAGCATGCTGATAGAGCCTGAGTCCTGGAACCTGGAGGAGTTGAATGAGAAGCCACATGGACTTACCCTGATGGAACCTGATCTCTGAAGCCAGAAAAGCCAAATAAAGGCCCCTGCCAGTGTTGAGATGTTTCTATCACCATTGATACACAAGACTCTGCACCCACTGGCCTGTGATTGTCCTGGTATCATTGCATGTGCCTCATGAATCTAAAGAAGACTTTATAGACTAGTATCAGACATCTGGGCTGATATCAGACTTGTGGGCTTGGACTGGAGTGGGTTGGGATGCTTTCTCAATGTTCCATTCCTCTTGTGTATACACCTCTCCCTTATATAAAAACAAAAGCAAGTATACTCTTTGACCTAGTGTATCTACTTCTAGGTTTACAGCCTAATGAAAGAATAAAGAATTTTGAAATTAATTTAAAGTTTTATATATAAGGATATTTATCACAGTGGCATTCCTCCCAAATAGCCAATTAATAAAGAAAGCATTAAGTATATTATTATAATTCTATATTGTCATTATTCTAAGCCTTCAAAATCTTTTTTCCTGATATCATTTAGTGTTGAGGGAAATGTTCACAACAAGACTTAAAAAAAGTAGAAGTCATATAGTGTCATCATAGAGAAAAATATATCTATATGTAACTATATATGTGTATAGATAAAAGTGTTTTATATCATATATGTATACAGAGCAAGAAACATTTATAGATAGAGAAATACATAATAGTAGAGATGGCTAAAATGAGTCTGGATATGTTTTTATGATTATGTTATGTAATAAACTACATTTTTTTTTTACCTTTTGCTGCCAACATTTTTCATAAAGTTAGGATTCTAATGGAAAGTAGGAAATGGAGAAAGGATTGCAAGCGATTATCTCTGGGTGGTGGGATTATTTTATTTTCAATTTAATAGTGTCCTTGGGGATTTCCCCCTAAATATTTATATGTCTATTACTTTTAAAACCAGAAGAGCCAATAATGTTGCTTTAAGTATCTATTAGCACATCAGTCTCCACCCTCTCTCTAGTAGGTTTTAAGGTTCTCTATAAACTGGGTCCCTTTTCCTTTCCAGGTTCATTTTCCCCCTCTGCCCATTAGTCATGTCACAGTTCCTTCTATGAGATGTCTGTCCTCAGCCCCGCTTCCCACCAGTGCGGTCTGACTTCCTACTGAGCACCAGGCAGTGTCTGGTGTGTTCACAAACGCTCTCATTTATCCCACCCAACAATTCTCAAAGGTAGGTATTATTATTCTCACTCTAAAAATGAGACGAAGGGGAGGGGCACTCCCCCCTCCCACCATCACCACTAAACTAGAATTTCCACCCACTCCTCTTCGTACCTTCTGCTAGAGAAATGTTTCCATCCTACTGCTGCTATTTCTTAAACAGTCTGACCTTAGGCAAGTGACTCACGTTCTTTAAGGCTTGGGTATCCTCATTTATAAAACCGGGGAAACAATCGTCCAAATACCACGTGTGCAGTCTGTTCAGCACCTTGCCTCGGAATCAGACACACTGCCATCTATCAGCGCCCGCTCACAGGGACTTCCTGTGGGTTTCTGAGCCTGTCACTGTGGATGGCAATAGAAAGTCCAGGCTTTCCCCAGCGGAGGTGCTGGTGGTTGAACTGCCCACCTTGAGAATCTCAGCCCCATGCACAACCACTCCACTACCAGGGCGCGTGGAGTGTGTTGGGATCTAGTTATTATTCTTCTCTGCTCAAGTTCCTCCTGCTTTTCCAGCTCCTTTGACCCATGCCCTGCTTGGCCCGTTCCACAGTACTTTTCATACAATGCTGCCTAAATGTTTTGTGTGTCAAGCCCTCCTCCAGACGAGCGCCGCACCATTAGGCCCAGAGAAGTCTCTTTTTCTTCCACCTCCCACCAGAGTTAAGCACTATGGAATGTACTCACAGAATGGAGTCGATAAATAACCCATTGTTTCATGAGTCAGCGGCCTTGTTCCTTATGCCAACACTTGGCCAAACGTTTCTCTACAATCTGGTGGAGGAGGAGTTGCCAAACACTTGTGTTTGATGGGGGTCTCCCAGTATTGTTATTTGCCAGCCAGAGACTGGTAAGAGGCCAATCCATTTTGTTCCGGCAGACCAAAACAGCTTGCCTGTTGCCATGCGGCAGATGGAGGACTTGTGAGTAAGGCTCGCTTTCCTAGCAAACTACTTTCGTCTCTTTCTCCACCATCAAGCCCTGAAACATCACACATTGGGTTTCACAGGGATTCGGACTCGGTTCATGCATTTCTTTAGAAAGGTCATACCTGCATTGGACCGGTTATTGCTTGTCACCAAGTTGATTCTGACGCTCTGCCACCCCGTTATAAGTCAGAATAGTTCTAGGCTCTACACAGTTTTCCATGGCCAGCATTTTTGGAAGCATATCAGCCCTTTGGTTAGCATCTGAATGTTAACTGCTTCAACACCAAGGACTCCTGGATCAGTACATACAAAGCCTGTCATTGACTGTTCGAAGTCTCACTCCCCAGAACAAGACTTGATACAACATGAGGTGCTCGACCAAAAAATACACAGTTCTGTTTAGTACACAGCATTACTAAATCGGTGTTGAGAAGAGATTTGGAATGGGTTGCAAAGGAGTTACCTCTGAAATAATAAAAAAGTTAATCATTCAGAAAAGTCCATCCTCAAATAGATTCAACGAATATTTCCTGAGCTTTGTGCCAGGCACAGGAATAGACCACGACTTGGCTAGGGTATACAAGTGCCTTTAATGTTCTAGGAGCCATAAGTGGTCAAACCATTGATACTCTTGGCTGCTAACTGAAAACTCTGGTCATCTCAAAAGAAAGACCTGGTGAACTTCTGAAAAATCCGCCCTGGAAAACCCCATGACACACAGTTCTACTCTGATCCTCATGGGGCCGCCATTCCTTGGACTGGATGGATCCGCTCCTGGCTGTTATAGTTTACTGTTCCTAACCTCCCACCAGCTCTCTCCTTCTCTCTCCTCCCTGCCCCCACCCCAATCCCTGCCCACTGTTGTCTGCACATCTCACTCATCTAGAAGCAAAGAGTGATGAGGACTCAGTAGGTCATCAACAAGTATTCCTTGAAGGAATGAGTTGGAAGGGTGTCTCATTCTTGAAGTGCTAAGCACATGACATTCATTGGCTCTCTGGGAGTCAGGACCCCCAAGCTGTTGTGGTGAGAGAAATTCCTTACCAAAGGAGCCACACACCAACTTGTCCTCACCCTATAATGCTGAGCGCCACGTTTTCGTGACATTTAATGAAAACGTATCTGGTACGGAAACTCTGAAGTTTTTGGAGCCGACAACGATATCGTCATACTTTACTAGTACAAATGCATACCGCTAGCCACGCATTTCAGCAGCAAAATGCTTGAATGGTGGCACATGTTTGATTGATAGTGCATTTGAGGTTAAACGGTTGTTGGCGTTCAGTGCATTTTATGGTAATTTTCAATCTAGTGAAGTTTTAGTGTTGATATTTTTTGTATATATGTTCATAAAACTGTAGTTTTAATGTCAAAGGTGTAATACTCATAAAAACATTGTATTTATTATATAGTTTCACTTTTTCAAAACATAATGAATTTGTTACATACATCTTTTGAATCGACAGTGGCAAAAATTATCACAGCATGGATTGTGGTTTGTTTTATGGAAAATGGTGAATTTATGACTTAGATGGAAGCAGTAGATTCAGACAAGGAACCAGATGCTAATATGGATGAAATTGGTAAATATAATGTGTATTATATTTTAAATTTTTGATTTTACAATATAAAATTTTAATTATATTGCTAGTCAAACGATTTTGATAACAATATTTTTAAAAAAAAAACAATACTTTTCCCAAGATAGGAAGTGAGCATATGCCCAATTATTCTGAGTTAGATGAATTAGAAGTTGGTAATTGGAAAAAAAGTTGGTAGTTGGTAATGATAATACTAATGAAGATGAGTTAAAAACTCCAATAACTACAAGTTCAAAGCCATCTACATCAAGAAATCAAAGAATTCCTCTTGACAGCACATTTCTGGCGACAATACAGCTAGACCTAAGTCTGTATGGTTAGGACAAATAGATTTCTCTGGGATAGTAAAACGTCCTGGTGAATATTTTAGACATTTTTTCTCAAAGGATATTATTATTCATATTGTCAACCAATCAAATCCTTATGAAATCCAACAAAATCCCAATAAACCTCTAGCACTGAGTAGCCAGGTACTTGAACAATTTTGGGGTACACTGCTTGCTATATTGATGATGAAGCTCTCAAATTCATGTTTTCTATTGGAAGATGTGGGATGGAGACAGAACTTTTCCACAATTACATACTCCAAAATATTAAGCAAACTATTTACCAGCATTTGGTGTGGAAGTTAAGTTAGCTATTCATTCTCTCTGAAGCGCTCAGTTGTCTGAGGCCTTTGTGTTGTCTCACAACAGAGCTAACTGCCCTGCTTTTGGGATGATGGTTCCCTTCCTTTGAAGTCTGTGGGTGGATTCACATGCTGATGTTTATGATCTCTAGCCTAACCTGTTTAGCCACATCCAGGAGTCTGGAGTCTGGTCTTGTCACATAGGACCCTGATAGCTCCCTTTCCTATATGGTGTGCATATGGCACAATCCCTTCCTGTGATGTTTGTCCTTGCTTGTAATTAGGGGCCTGACTTGGCTCCAGAAGGTATATAGGGATTGGACATAGGATAGAGGCTCTTTCTGCTGCCTGCCTCTCTCTCCTGTTTCTCTCCTGCTCCTCAACATGGGATGCTCTCCCTCATCAAACAATCCCTTCCTCCACTCTCTCTCCACGTGGACCATCTAGCAGGACAGAGGTGAGCATGTACCATGAAACAATATATATCTGACTCCTATTGTTCGTTTCTCTCTTTCTCTCTCATGATCTCTATATCATTATAATAAATAATAATTATCGCTGCACGACTGCCTCTTGAACCCTTGCTGTGAGTGTATCAGAAGCCGTGTATCTGATAGGAAGAGCAAACTAAAGTGCCCTATTGTATCAAAAGTGATAAGTAGAGATAGATGGGAAGAGATAAAGTTCAAGATTCGCTTCAAGGATAATTCACAAATTCCCATATCTAATGAGAAAACAGATAAACTATTCAAGATCTGGCCTTTGATAGACCATTTACAAAAAATGTTTCAGGAAATGCCAATGCCCCAAATACTATGTGTGGATGAACAGACAAAAACATAAAACAATACAAACCACATAAGTGGTGATACAAATTGTTCTTTGGTATGACAAGTTGTGGCGGTCATGTGCTTATGTTAATTTCATGATTGAGATGAGGGGATGGAGTCTAACCTGATAATCTGGAGATAGCCAATTGAGTAGCCAATGAGGCCTCCGTGTGGGCATGGCTTTCTCCTAAGACTTCAGGGAAATCTCACGGTATTTCCCTTGTGGAGATGAGAAACTATCTCCCCAGTTGTTGGAGTTAGTCTCAGAGACAACGAATTACGGACAAAACAAGATGGAAGCATCCGAGGAGCTGAAGGAGCCAGAGGAGAAGTCACATGGCCTTCCCATGATGGAACCAGACCTCTGAAGCTGGAGAAGCCACGTGGAGACCCCTGCCAGTGCTGAGTTGCTTCTATCATCACTGGATGCTATTGATGGACTCTGAGCCCTGGAAGCAAGGAGCCATGGGGAGACCCTTGCTGGAGCTGGAACTCTGCACCCACTGACCTGTGACTTTGTGAGTCGGAAGGAGACTTTATAGACTAATATTGGGCATATGGACTAAATCAGACTTATGACTTTGCACTGGACTGGGCTGGGATGCTTTCTCAATGTCCCGTTCCTCTTGTATGTAAACCCTTCTCTTATATTTGTATGCATGTCTATGAGTTTGTTTCTCTAGTTTACCCAGACTGACACATAAGGGCATCATGTATGATTTTTTCATATATTCAGAGAAAATTGAACCGGTATTAGGGGAACCCAACTTGGGAGCTAGTTCTAACGTAATACTGTAATTGGCCCAATCAATTTCTTTGGGATCAAACCATTTATTATGTTTTCATAACTGGTTTACATCACTTCCTTTGATGACAACTTTAGCAAAGAAAAATTAGTTAGCTTGCAAACTGTTAGAATCAATCACTTGCCTGGCATCCCACTAATCAAGAACAAAGATTTGATGAAAAGAGGCAAAGTGTCGGTCCCTTCAAGAAGTGACTGTTGTAGTTGAAGATGCTAAAGTACATGTAATAAAATGGGCATATAATAGAGTTGTAAACCTTATGTCAACTTTTGTCTCAGCTGAACGCAAGGTCAATTGTAAGTGATATGACAAACAGACAAAATAAATCATCACAATCGATTGCCCCACTATTGTGAAAAGCTACAATCAGTTTATGGGAGCTGTCGATTTGATGGGCTTGCTAAATGCACTATACAGAATTCACATCAGATCAAAAAAATATATCAAAAATTATTTTTTCATTTTATAGATGTGACTGTGGTGAACTCTTGGCTACTTTATCATAGATACTGTGAGAGCTTTCAGTTACCAAAAAAAAAAAAAAATCCAAAGTCTGCAAGAGTTCAAAATGAGCGTCGCCAAAGCTCTTCTTGAACAAAAGAGTCATAGACCAACAAAAAGAGGGAGATCTTTTACTACCTCTTCTGATGTTGAGTTTGCTAACAAAAAGAAAAGAGTTCCTTCCATGAAAAGTATCCCTGGAAGAGATACCCATTTGGATGGTTTTCACCATTACCCTGAGGTCATAAACAGAGGAAGATGCAAAAATGTAAATTGCAAGAGTGCACCAGTATTTTTCTGCAGCATATGCAAGTTCATTCTTGTACCACACACACAAAAATTGTTTTGTTCAATTTCACACTAACTAAAATTATAAAATAAAATTTGTATTATATTTTATAAATAAAATAAGTTTTCAGTATGTTTTTTATTTAATAATTGTGGCAGTCATGTGCTTATGTTAATTTTATGATTGAAATGTAGGGGTGGAGTCTAGGGGTGTTAATCTGGAGCTAGCCATTGAGGGGCCAATGATGCCTCTGTGAGGGCATGGCTTTCTCCTGAGACTTCTGGGAAATATCGCGAGATTTCCCTCGTGAAGTTGAGAAGTTATCTTCCCCAGTTGTTGGGAGTTAGTTTCGGAGATAATTAATCATGGACAAGACAAGCTGGCAGCATTCGAGAAGCTGGAGGAGCTGGCGGAGAGACCACACAGCTTTGCCCTGATGGAGCCAGACCTCTGAAGCTGGGGCGGCCAAATGGAGACCTCTGCCAGTGATGAGTTGCTTCTGCTGTTGATGGACCCTGAGTCCTGGAGGCAAAGTTCCCTGCCAGCACGGGGATTCTGCACTCACTGACCTGTGACTTCATGAGTCGGAAGAAGACTTTATAGATTGATTTTGGGCATATGGGTTAATATCAGACTTATGACTTTGAACTGGACTGGGCTGGGATGCTTTATCCATCTCCCATTCCTTTTGTATATAAACCCTTTCCTTATATCGATATGCGTGTCCTTGAATTTGTTCCTCTAGTCTACCCGGACTAACACAATAATAAAATAAGATGAAAAATAACATAAAAATGAAAGTGCATTTTTTATTCTTGTATTATAAATCCATGGGAGAATGTGACAACTTGGTTACATTTAAAAAAAAACATTGCAAATTTTGTATTTTTAAATATATTTTGGTTGTTATATGTTGATAACTATGAAAGTCAAGAATACAAACAAGAAATATTTTTTCCTGAAATTAAAAATTCAGGCATTATAGAGCTAGGCAGCAAAGTGAGCAGCACGTTTGTTGATAATACCTTTCAAGAATATCCTCTGGGAGCATTCAGGACCTCCTAGTAGAACAAACTTTCTGTGTTCCTCAGTGCATTCATGTTTCTTGACAGCAAAATGTTTGTTCTCTTTGCTTGGGGAGATTGGAGGGCTAGTGGTCCTTGACTCAAAAAACCCTTCACACTCATGGGACTCACTGAGTTGATGCTTAGTCATTGCGAATCTATAGAACAGTAGAACAGTGCATGTGGGTGTTAGAGCCTGGAAATCTTTACGGGAGTAGAAACCCCAGCTTTCTCCCTGGGAATTCAGAGAATTCCACTGGGCAAAGGTTATTTACAAACTCTACCCTCCGAGGGGCCCTCTTCCTCTGTGTATGAAAGGCCAGCCCACGAAGCCTCTGGTCATTGTGGTGGTGGTGGTGGTGGTGGTATTCTTTAGCTTTCTGTGTTAGTCCGGGGAGACTAGAGGAACAAATTTCATAGACACACATATGGATATAAGGGAATGGTTTATATACAAAAGAAAAGGAACACTGAGAAAGCATCCCAACCCAATCTACTTCAAAATCATAAGTCCGATATTAGTCCATATGCCCGATACCAGTCTATAATGTCTCCTTCTGACTCACGAAGTCACAGGTCAGTGGGTGCAGAATCCCAGCACTGGCAGGGGTGTCCCCATGGCTCCTCACTTCCAGGGCTCAGGGTCCATCCACAGCATCGGTGGTGGCAGAAACAACTCATCACTGGCAGGGGTCTCCAGCTTCAGAGGTCTGGCTTCATCGGGGCAAAGCTGTGTGGCTTCTCCTCCAGCTCCTCTGACACTGCCAGCTTGTCTTGTCCATGATTCATCATCTCTGAGACAAACTCCCAACAACTGGGGAGATAGCTTCTCATCTCCACGAGGGAAATATCGCGAGATTTTCCAGATGTCTCAGGAGAAAGCCATGCCCACATGGAGACCTCATTGGCTACTCAAAGGCTATCTCCAGATTAACACACCAGGCTCCACCCCTACATCTCACTCATGAAATTAACATAAGCACATGACTACCACACTTTCTGTACAAAGAAGAATGTGAAAATTGTAGAGGACAGCATAACCCAGAACGGTATCGGTCCATTAGACTTCTCCTAACTAGGCAGGAGGCACCACTCAGGTATTGCAAACCTAGCAATATCAGGACCTAAGTCAGAAATGCAAACTGAAGCAATTCCTACGCAAGTGGTATTTATTATTTCAAAGGAGAGCATTTTTTTCCCTTTTATGGTATCTGAGATATCCATTTTTTTTATAAATGTTTCCCCAGAACATTACAAATTACTTCAGAGTTGGGAAAAGCTCCTTTCTAGGAAGGGCCAGCGTGCTCTGAGGCTCGGTCTGGAGTCCTGATAGAAGCGTTGTGTACTTAGGTAACTGCACTCTTCTGTCAGCAAGGCCTGGGGAGTTTACTATTAATCCCAAATGTAAACTCCAGTTAAAGTAGCCTCTTACAAAAGTCAATTACTGTCTTTTTAGGTAAATAAAGCATGGGTGATATATTTCTTTGCCAACCAGGCACCCTGCCTGCACATTACATTTCTATGGGCACTGTGCATTATATGTGTGACTTTGTTATTTCCCAAATGCCTAGCAATAACTATTTAATTCTTCTATGATGCATTTTACAAATTCTTCCAATAAAGGAAAGAAGAGTTCTAAGTGTTGTCATTATTACCCATTTTGGACATTCCAAAAGCAAGCTTGCTATCTTTTTTATTTACATATTTATTTTAAATCATTTTATTGGGGGCTCATAGAACTCTTAACACAATCCATCCATTGTGTCAGGCACATCTGTACATTTGTTGCCATCATCATTCTCAAAGCATTTGCTTTCTACTTGAGCCCTTGTTATCAGCTCCTCATTGTTCCCCCTGCCCCCTTAGACCCCTCCCTCATGAACCCTTGATGGTTAATAAATTATTGCTATTTTATCATAGCTTAACTATACGACATCTCCTTTCACTCATTTTTGGTCGTCCACACCACAGGGAGGAGGTTATTTGTAGATTCTTATAGTCAGTTCCCCCTTTCTACCCCACCTTCCCTCCAACCTCCTAGTATTGCCACTCTCACCACTGATCCTGAAGAGATTATCTGTCCTGGGTTCCCTGTGTTTCCAGTTCCTAACTGTGCCAGTGCACATCCTCTGGTCTAGCCAGATTTGTAAGGTAGATTTGGGATCATAACAGTGGAGGTGGGAGGAGAAAGCATTTAAGAACTAGAGGAAAGTTGTGTGTTTCATGAGCATGCTTTGTACATCCATTGTTCTCATCATTCTCAAAATAGTTGGTTTCTATTTAAGCCCCTGGCATCGGCTGCTCATTTCCCCCCTCTCTACTCACTCCTCCTCCCCGCCCCCTTGAGAAGTTGTCAATTTTTGTTACTTTGTCATATCTTACACTGTCCAATGTCTCCCTTCACCCACTTCCCCATTGTCCATACTCCAGGGAAGAAGTTACATGTAGATCCTTTTAATAAGTTCTCCCTTTCCACTCCATCTTCCCTCCACCCTCCTGGTATCACCACTCTCACCATTGATCCTGAAGGGATCATCTGTCCTGAATTCCTTATGTTTCTCGTTCCTATCTGTACCAGTGTACATCCTTTGGTATAGCCTAATTTGTAAGGTAGAATTGGGATCATGATGGTGGGGAGGAGGAAGCATTGAAGAACTAGAGGAAAGTTGTATGCTTCATCATTGCTACACTGCACCCTGACTGGTTCGTCTCTTCCTTTCTACCCTTCTGTAAGGGGAAGTTCGTTACCTACAGACAGGCTTTGGGTACAAACCTTTACAATGGTTTGAATCCCCTCATTTACAATGATATAATTTTTAGATCTTTGATGCCTAATACCTGATCCCTTCGACACCTCGTGGTCACACCACATCAACTTTCAAATGGCAGTCTTCTTGGGCACTGCAGCTAGTCCAGCCCTTTCTGACTCCCTCATTCTCCCTTTTCTGTGTCTCTCCCCACCCCCACCAGTACCTCCCGCACCCCTACCCTCGCTATTCCATCCTCACAGCCACCCCAACAGCACCACCTCCATCTCAGGTTTTGTTTCCTTCTGAGGCCCCGAGGAAGCCTCAGGTGGGCTTCCATGTCAAGCTCCCCTGAAATCCAAACATTTGGCTTTTTCAAAGGCAGTTTAACCTTGACCACCACCTCCTTAGAGGTGCAGAGGATTTTTCTCCTCTTTTTCTTCCAACACCTTAAAAAAAATCTCCAGCATTCAAAAGAACCAGGCTTCTGGGTTTTCTATTCACAAGGTGATAACACATCTTGAAACAGGATATTTATAATTTGTTTCACATTTATCCTCACAAAGCTAAACAGTCATGGCTGAGAGCTATGAAAACACTTAGGTAAGGAGAGGGGCTAGAGCTGAGATAAAAAGGATAATTGGAAACAGAAAGGCAGACTCTGGCTCGTACCTTCTGTCAGACTGTGGAAGCTCCCCTGGCCAGAGAGCTCGTGGCATCCTTTCATTCCGGGCACTCCTCGGTCTCTCCTCTCCCAAGGTGGGGACTTATGCAAGCTTAGCTGCAATTTTCCACAGAGACTGGGCCACTGCATCCCAGACCACCTTCCCCAGTCAGAGACCCTCTGGGATGGAAGTGTATCAGAAGGACCTGTGGCCAGCACGGGTTCCAAGCTTTGGAACAAACTCTCTGGAAATGAGAAGATAACCTGTGGAGATACGGGAATTGAACAGGGCCAGGGTGCAGCCTGGGGAGTGGCGGCAGGAGAACAGGAGGGGTGCCATGAGATGATAAAACTGGGAGGAAATATAAGGGCCTAGGGAGACCACACGTGGAATACTATGTTCCCTGTCGCATCACAAGGAAGATGTGCTTAATGAGCGGGCTGCATTTCAGGGAAGAGCAATTAGGATGATGAAGGGGACAGGGGGAATGACTTAGAGGGAGAGATGAAAAGAATGAAGCATGTATACCTTGGCTAAGCTCAAGGCAGAGGGGATATGGAAACTCTAAAAGCATCCTCTGAATATGAACGTCAGGAGAATGTGGAGTTGTTCTGCATGGTCCCTGAGGGATAAAAGTGGAAGTAATCGAAATGAAGAAAAGAAAACTTAACTAGTTGCTAGAGAAAACTTGTGAACAGTCCCAGATACCAAAAGTGTCAAAGCCTCGTACCTAATGTCCACTCAAAGTCGGTAAGAAACAACGTGACAAGGAGGTTTTGCAGAGAAAATTATTAGAAACAAAAACCCTGGACCATTTCCTGTTGGGAGACTCAAAGTCTTGTGAAGGATGCCTCATCAGTGAAGTTTGCTATCGATGCTTGACCGTGGGAGTCAAGGCTCTCTCTGTCGGTCTGGGTTTGTGTTATAGCTGTCATTGTTGCTAGCTGCGTTTGAACCGGCTCCCACTCATAGTGACGCCGATGTACAACAGAATGAAACAGTGTCCGGTCTGAATTGATGCCCCCCAAACTCTCCCTCACTAGTCCCCAGTGTCCTTGCTGTCATTCCTCCTTTGGGCATGAGATGCTCCAATGTGTCGTTTCTCCCCCACATTATCCAACGATGATCCATTTTGAGGATCTTTTGCAATGTTGTCTCCTCTGACTCTCCGCATCCACAGTGTCCTCCCTCCTGCCTAGAACTCATTGCGACACCTTCACACAGGACTTGATTTGTTCACTGATATGTTCTACTCATTTTGTCCCCTTAGTGAGCTTGAGACGGGCCTAGGGAACAGATCTTA
The DNA here is from genome assembly GCA_004026705.1 of Nesogale talazaci. Classification (NCBI taxonomy): domain Eukaryota; kingdom Metazoa; phylum Chordata; class Mammalia; order Afrosoricida; family Tenrecidae; genus Nesogale; species Nesogale talazaci. The sequence goes on from PVJH01000120.1 coordinate 322,147, forward strand.
TTCCTTCCATTCTTCTGCCAGGTTGTTTTTATCCTACTGAGCCAGTTTTTCCAAACCTTGTGTATTAGAATTCATATGCTAATATAATTCTCTGCTGGTTTTCTCCTTCCTGTGGCTTATTGTTCTTTCCTGCCTCTCTTAGCTGTTGATGCTCCCAGCATTCCCCTACAGCCCACATCTTTTCCCACTCCTTGTTCCCTGTGGAAACTTCCATCCAGTCTGGATCTGCCATGACCATCTATCTTAACCATGACAATTTCCAAACCTCTCCCCAACTCAACTGCCCTGCCCCCCCCCCAGGAATCTCAAATTGAATGTCCCCTGTGTGCAACATTCACCATATACAAATCTGAACCCCGCATTTCCTCTTCCAATTTTCTTTCTACTCCTCTGTTTTCTGTCTCAGAAAATGACTCTAAAAAAATCTTCCCAGTCACTCAAGATAATAGTAAGAGTTTTTCTTGGCTTATTCCTGCCCCTTTCTACAATTACCCAGTTAATTCTATCAGCTACATATATACAGTGCCACGGGTCTGGTTCCTAAACAAAGTACCTCTTCCTTTGACCATAGAGAGGAGTCCAGACACGAGCATATAATTCAATCCCAGCTAACCAGTCTTCCTGGAGACTATATATTCTTACTTTATTTCAAACCTGGAAGATCGAGAAGGTCCCCTTCTTCTTTAACAAGAAACTGCAAAGACATAAGTTCAGAACCACTAAAAGGTCATGTGCCTTACCAGGCTTGAAAAAAGGAACACTGAACATTCAGAGATAAGCAGAGATGAGAACAAATATAAAAAGAGAATCTGACCAATCCGGGTCTTGCGGTGCCAACAAGTTTGCTTTTCCATGATTTGTTTACCATTGTCAAAACCTTCCCTACTTTTCATTGAGGTTCTTTGAGGTGGTTCCTAGCACTTTGAAATAATAAGTCAAACCTGTGATGTTTCTGTGTTCATTTTTTGCACACCATTCTCATCATCCACATACCACATCTGTATACCTCACATCTCATTCAGACTCCTGCAAACCTTCTAACTGATCTTTATAAACAGTCCCAATTCCTTCTCTTTCATCCTTCCCAAGAAACCGCTATGACTCTTCTAAAACTCAAGTCTTATTTAGACCTAACAGCCTAAATTCTTATCCGATACTCTGAGGCCCTCTAAATCCCTTCTCCTTTTTGTCTCTCCCCCCTTCTGCATTCCTTCCTCTTGTCATCAGGTGTTTCAACAGGTATGCTCTCTTTGTCTTTGCACATAGTGTTCCTTTTACCTGAGTTGTTTTTGATGTTGTTAGACACAACCAAGTCAGTTCCGACCCATACTTGTCCTATGTACAACAGAACAAAACACTGCTTTCTCTGAGTCATCCTTAGAGTTGTTCTCCAAGACAATACATCTTTTGATTTTCAGACTGCTGCTTCTGCAGATGCTGATTGCGGGTCGAGGTAAAATGAAATTATTGGCAGCCTCCATATGTTCTGCATTAATCATGATCTTGCTTATTAGGCAGTCGTCTAGCTTTTTTCATGGTGAGGTGTGCTTCAATCCTCCCCACCTTCAGCTAGCAAGGTTGTGTTATTTACATGCTACAGACTCTTCATGATAATCTCAATTCTCCATCCTTCTCCATGTAGTCCAGTTTCTTGGATTATTTATTCAGCGTGTGATTGAGTACGTAAAAAGATAAGGCCCTGGCACATACCTTTCTTGATTTTAAATCATGCATAACCCTGCTCTAGAAAGAGGATCCATATGAGCATGGTTTTAATTTTAATTTGTTCTGAACAAATTAAGTTGAAGGCCACGAAGTTTAAGGCCTCTGTATAGTCAGTAAGATACAAGTAAGCATCTCCCTTATAGCCTCTGCTTTCAGCCAAGATACATCTGATGTCAACAATGCTATCTCTCAGTCCATGGCTTCTTGTGAATCTGGCCTGAGTTTCTGGCAGCTCCTTGTTGATGTACTGCAAAAAATCATTTTTGAATTATCTTCAGCAACCTCGGGGACTCATCCTTTGGCACTATATCAAACAATGTTCTGGGCTTACTTCTTCCAAAACAGATGGATTTGTCCTTTTAGAAGTCTCTGGTTCTTTCAATATTCCTTTCCAGCACCACAATTCAAATGCACCACTTCTTCTTCAGTCTTTTTGAATTCAATACCCAATGTTCACAGTCATATGAAGCCATTGAAAATACAGTGACTTGGCTCAGGCTCGCCTTATTTCTCAAAGTAGCATCCTTGTGCTTCACCAATCTAGAGAGGTCTCATGCAACAGATTTCCACAATGCAACGTCTTTTGATGTCTTGACTGCTGCTTCCATGAATGTTGATTGTGGATCCCAGCAAGAAGAAATCTTTGACAACCTTTCTGTACTTATCATGATGTTACCTATCGGTCCAGTAGTAAGGATTTTGGTCAGCTTTACATTGAGTCAGAATCCATACTAACAGCTACAGTCCTTGATCTTCATCAGCAAACGGTTCAAGTCCGCCTTACTTTCAGCAAGCAAAGTTGTGTCATCTGCCTAGCTTAGGTTGTTCAAAAGCCTTCCTCCATTCTGTTGTCACATTCTTTTACATATAATGTGACTTCTCTGATGTTTTGCTCAGCATATAGATTAAATAAATCTGGTGAGAGGATACAAGTCACACAAACACACACACCACACACACACACACACACACACACACACCTTTCCTGATTCAAAACCATGCAGTATTCTTTTAGTCTGTTCACACAGCTGTCTCTTAATCCACGACAAAGTTCTGCAAGAGCACAATGAAGTACTTTGTAATTCCCATTCTTCTCAAGGTATCCACGGTTTATTCTGATCCACACAATAATGCCTTGACATCGTCAATAAAACACAAGTAAACATTAGTCTTGTATTCTCTGCTTTGAGTTAGGATCCTTTTGACATCACCAATGATATCCCTTTGTCCACATCCTCTTCAGAATCTGATCTGAAATTTTGGTTGCAACTGCTACTAGGAGATCTTAACAAAAACTTGACTTCCTTGTGACGTTAGTGATGTTATTGTTCTGTAGCTGAACATTCTGTTGGATTACCTTTCTTTAGAATGGGTACAGATCTGGAGTTCTTCCAGACCATTGACGAAATAGCTCTCCTACAAATTTCCTGAGTGAATACTTCTGACATTTCATCAGCTTGTTGAGACATTTCGATTGTTATTCCATCAATTCTTGGAGGCTTGTTTTTGACTAATGAATTCAGTTCAGTTTGAAGTATTTCCTTCAGCACCATTGGTTCCTGCTCGTCTGCTCCCTCCTGAAATTGTGGAATGTTGACTAGTTTTGTAAATTATTATCAAATCATTTTATTGGGGGCTCCCACAATTATCATAATCCACACATACCTCCACTGTGTCAAGCGTTTTTGTGCATCATTCACTTGCTTTCTGCTTGAGCCCTTGGCATCCGCTTCTTATTTATCTGGACTCATTCTTTATGGTATTGCAACTCTGTTTAGTCTTTCCATCTTCTTTTGATACGTTGCTCCTTGAATCTGCTAATATTGAACTCAAGGCTTGAGTTTTTCTTGAGCTCTCTCAGTTTAAGATATGCTGACTGTGCGCTTCCTTTTGGGGCTACTAATTCTCGGTCTTCACACATTTCATTATAATATTTTGCTCCTCTTCTCAAGCTTCCCTTTGAAATTTTCTCCTCAGTCTTTTGACTTTGTCATTTCTTCCATGTGCCTTAGCTACTCTATGGTTCAGAACAACTTTCAGAGTCTCTTCTGGCATTCTCTTTAAGCATTTTTTCTTTCCTGTCTTTTAATGACCTTCGGCTTTCTTCGTGTATGATGCTCTTGATGTCTTCCCACAGCTCATCAGTTCTCTGTCATTATATACTTAGAAGAATGTCTGTATTATATGGTTATTCTGTGACTTTTTGAAGATCCACCAACCTGGTTTCTTAAGAGATTGAAACATCCCTCCACCACACCCCACATTGGCAACTCAAGAGTATTTCAATTCGTGCTCCCTCTGGGAAACTTTTTTCTTTTCTGTCTATTTTCAGTTATAACTGTCTGGTGTCTATAAAGTGGTATCTACACTTGAGCTTTGATTCACCTTTCCTCAATGATCAAGAATAGTAAGTATCATTTTATGTGATATTTGACCCTTTGTCTATCCTATTTTGTCTGGCCTATTCAGGTTCTTTTTTCAAGTTTAAAGCGATTTGGGTTGTAAGTGTTCTAGGTGTTGTTGTTTTTCGGTGTCATCAAGTCAACTCCAACCCATAGCCACCCTATACACAACAGAATAAAGCACTGCAGAGTCCTACACCATCCTCACAATTGTTCCTATTCCAGAGCCCACTGATGCAACCACTGTGTCAATTCATCTACTCTAGATACTGGACCCTTATCGGATATATGATTTGTCAGTATTTTCACCCATTCTGTGGATTCACTTTCACTTACTTGAACTCCAAAAACCAAAACCAAACTCAAAGCTATCGATTTCATGCCGAGTTAGAGAAACCCAACAGGACAGGATAGGATTGTGGGCTTCTGAGACTATAACCACTTTGAGGAATAAGAAGCATAGTCTGTCTCCCACAGAACAACGGGTAGTTCTAAACTGTGGATACTGGGGATTGGCAGCCTAACTCATGACCACTATGCCACTAGCACTCCTTGATAGGGCATTTTTTTAGTCTTATGATATTTATCTATATTTGTTGTTTATTGTAAAAGCGTCACATGTAAGAATCTTTTGCCAATTCATGCCACAAAGACTTCTTCTTCTTTTTTTTTGGGGGGGGGGGGCATCATTGCCCTCAGGTGGTGGGAGTAGGCGGGCCAGCCTTTGCTCCATGGAGCTGGAATCGAACCTCCATCCCAGTGGGCCGCAGTCCCGCGTACAGCCACTACGCCACCGGGGCTCAACCCAAAGACTTCTTCTTATGAATTCTTCAAATTTTAGTTTCAGACATTATTCTTGAGTCATTGATAAATTTTGAGTCTATTTTGCTTGGTAGCATGAACTAAATCTCCACATTCGTTTATTCATGCTTGCACGCATTCATACATAACCAATGGATTTCTCTGTTTCCTAATATCATTTGTTGTAAAGATTAGTCTTAAATAGTCTTGGTACCTTTGACAAAAATAAAATTATTTTAAACCCAACCTCTGTTTGTGCTTTGTGTCTATTTCTTCTATTCTTACAACTATTCAAGAGACCCCAATCACTAAAATGGTGGAGACCAAGAGCAAGGAATATATTCAAGCAACTTTGAACAATGTTGGAAATAAACTCAAAGTCCTTGACTTCTCAGTCAAATGGCGTTGGTCCTCTCTGAAAAGTATGGCAAGGTGATCTATCTGGAAGTTGATGTGGATGAGCACCAGGATGTTGTCTCAAAGTATGAAAACAAATGCTTACCAATACTTCCGTTTTATAAAAAGGGTGAGGTGGATGACTTTTCTGGATTGTTTTTACTATTCATGGCACCATGCTATCTCACATGAATTGTAGGACCAACATGTTTAGTAATGAACCAAAAAAGGCTATGGGGAATTTTGAAAGGGATTTTCATGAATACGTAGATCAAGTTGGGGTGCATTGTCAATCTTAACAATATTGTCTCCAAATCCATGGATATCAAATCTCTTTCCATTTTTCAGATTTTCTTTAATTGAATTTCTCCTGCAATATATCTTGCACTTCCTTAGCCAAAGTTATTCGGAAATATTTTGTACTTTTTAATGTTATTGGATATCAGATTTTTATTAATTTTTTGAACTGTTCATTGCTAGGATATAGAAATACAACTCATTATTGCTCCTCTTGTTTTCTGTAACATTTCTGAACTCATTAGCTCTTACAATTTTTTGTGAGTCCTTTGAGAATTTCTACATTGATCATATCTTCTATAAATCTTGCTGTTATTGTTGAGTGAATCCCAACAAATAGTGACTCTATGTAAACCAGAATGAATCACTGTCCAGTCCTACACTAAACTCACAATTGTTGCTATGTTTGAGCACATAGTAGTAGGCACTGCAGCAGTCTGTCACCTTTAGGACCTTTCTCTTTTTTGCTGCTCTTCTACTTTTCCAAGTATGATGTTCTTGCCAAGGATTAATCTCTCCTGATAACATGTCCAAAGTACACGAGACAAAATCTTATGATCCACGCTTCTAATGAGCACTCTGGGTAGACTATTTCCAAGAGGAATTTGCTTATTCCTCTGATTGCTCTTGATACTTTCCATATTTTTTGGCCAACATCATCATTTGTATGCAGTAATCCTTTGATATTCCTTACATATTGTCCAATTTTCACATGCATATAAAGTGATTGAAAATACCATGACTTGGATCAGGAGCCCCTCTACATAACATCCTTAGTCCTTATGGTAATCAGCACATTAAAAAAAAGTCATTTGATGGCTTCCCCCAATGCAATTCATCATTTGATTTCTTGGTTGCTGCTTTCATGACCATTGATCATAACTAAAAGCAAACTGAAGTCCTTGACATCTTTCATTTTTTCTCATTTATCATAATGGTGCCTATTGGTCAAGTTTAAAGATTTCCTCCACTTTATATTGAGCTGCAGTCCTTGACTTTTAACAGCAAGTGCTTCTACTCTTCCTTGCTTTTAGCAAGCAAGGTGTGTCATTTAAATTTTAAAAGTCGTTAGCAAGTCTTCTTCCAATTTTGATGTTGCATTCTATTTCATACATCCCAGTATCCTAGATTATTTGTGAAACATATAGATTGAATACCAAAAATCCAAACTTACTGCTGCTTCCTTGATGCTGGCTCATAGAAGCTCGATTGGGCATGGTAGAACTGCCTCTGTGAGATTCTGAGACTGTCACGCTTTACAGAAGGACAGAGCTCTACCTTGACAACCCTGACACACACCTTTCCTGACTTCAAGCCATGCAATATTTACTTGTCTGGTTCCAATGACAAATTCTTGGTCCACGTACAGGTTCTGCATGAGCTCACTGAAGTGTGCCTGTTCTTCTCAATGTTATTAATAATTCTTTATCATCTACCCAGTTAAATGTCTTTTCACAGTCGATTTTCTGGTATTCTCTGCTTTCAGTCAAGATCCATTTGAGGTAAGCAAAGTTTCCCTTTTGTGTTAGGTTCTCTTTTGAATCCAGCTTCAATTTCTGGCTGCTCCTTTCTATGTATTTCTGGTTTAGATGCTTAATACACCAGAACTATTCTTGAGAGATCTGAAAATTCAGGTGTTATATATGCAAGGTCATTCTCTGGCTCTCATAGACTATTCTAATTTTTCTTTCAATTCAATTGAACTTACATATGAGCAATTGATGGTCTGTTCCACAGTGAGCTGTTCTCATTTTGGCTGCAAATGCTGTTTATCAATCACTTCTTCCCACAGAAGTTGTCTTTTTGCATCCTGTATATTTCAACAGGATTAGATCTCTATGTTTCTTTTTCTGTGATTTTTTTCATGTTCCTGAGTGTTGATGGTGGTTTGGTTCATTTATTAATTGGAAAATGATATGGTAAATTCACTTAATCTATTAGAGTAACCCTTTACACTTTGATAATTATGCAAAAAAATCAATCCCAGCTTTCATTATTTTGATCAAGCACATATGTCTTATTCACATAATAAGTAGACCCCAGACTCCAACTCCCAAAAGTCCTCAATACCACACTTCTTATGCAGCCCATATCTAAGCCTTTAATTACTTCTCTGATGTTGTGTTGAATTTTGGCTATTGGTTTGTTTCCTATTTATTTTTGTAGTGGGAGGGGTTTAATCCCCGTGACTCCAATCTTCCATGTTGCCTAATATTAAGAAGGGCAGATTTTAAAAACTCAGAAAAAAATCTTTTATAGTTAAGGCCAAAGAGAACTCTATAAGGCTTAAAAGATATGAAGTCATTTAAAAATAAATAATTAAAATAGAATTACATGGAATAACATAATCTTTCTGTTGTCTTTTACAGTGACAAAGAAAGAATTGTCCCAGCTACTGAGCATACTGTCAGTGGACAGATTTAAACTGATAAACTCTTCATAGATTGTCTTAGGTCCAAAGAGGTTCTCACTCAAGGTCCTGTCTTTCTTGGAGGGCTCACAATCAATGACTAGTTGAGGCAGCATCATAATTCATAGTTATTTTGGTCCCATATGGGAGAACTATTATGGGCTATTTTAGCTGGTAACTGCAAGGTTGGTAGTTTGAAAACAAGAGCTACTCTATATGAGGAAGATGAAGCTTTCTACTCCTGAAGTAGTTCGTCTTGTAAACAACCCACAGGGGCAGTTATACCCTGTCCTATAATGTTGCCATGAGTCAGAATTGACTCTTCTGTGGTAAATGTAATGATAATTTTAGCTCCAAGGTCTCCTGTAAGTTGGTGGAAGCTATTATCAAGTTTGCATTGCAGCTCAGTCTCTCCTAAGAACCCTGATCAGTTGCTGGTGAAAACCACAACAGTGTAACCTCTGTGGGAAAACTTGGGAGTTCCTCAAAAAGGTAAACATCATACTATCATATGGCTTGGCAATTCCATAGGTATTGGTACATACTCAAGTGACTTTCAAACAGGATAACCAAACAGGCACACATACAGCAATGGTCTAGACTGGCCCGCGATCTTTTCTGAATATTCAGTTGTTCTTGTATATAGAGCTCTTTCTTATAAACACATGAGGGTCTATGAATTTGTTTCTCTAGTCTACTTGGACTAATGCACTGAGTGAATTAAGGCAATCACAAAAGGGCAGTACTTACATTTTCTCAATCATAGGAAATAACTAGAATAGGCAAATGTAAAAAGTCCAACATGGACTAGTGGCTATCAGGGTGGCACAGAAAGGAGAGAGGAAATCATTGTTTAGCAAGATTTAGTTTCTGTTTATGGTGATGGGAATTTGGCAACAGATATCAGTGATAGTTGCACAACATGATTAATACAATTGATGTCACTAAACCTACATGTGAAACATATTAAATTGATAAATGCTGTGCTATGTACTTTTTATATACTAATAACAGAACAGAACAGAACAGAACTGTTTATCCTGCATCCGTTCCACAGGTGCTCACACAACAGGCATTCACTCCCTCACAAAAAATCACATACACTAAACTCTGTTCTCATAGTCTGAGCTCGAGAGAAGCTGATGCCAGCAATGGTCTAGGGGTATACATGCTAAGATTGGGCTTTGGAGCCGGATCCTTAACAGCTCAGCTGGTGATATGGTAGAGCAAAACTAGCTCCGGAGACCAAATTAAATGTGTATAATTGTTCCACTTTTAGCATTGGTACCTTAGAATGGAATTGCAATGGAAGGGAATATACTAGTTGGAACAAAATAATGGTTCTCTGGGAATTATGGGGCAAATAGGAACTATATAAGAAGCATAGAACTGGGTTTAGCTTCATGAGCTTCATTGTTTAGCTTCATGAGCATTCTAGAAAAAAAAATTACATGTTCAAAGAGTAAGAGCATGTTAGAAGTGATTTAAAGTGAAATGAGAAAGCAAAAGATCTCTGGTATAAAGAGGTGTCATCTTCCGCAGGATGTCAGAGAAGGTTGAGGACCCAAACATTATTAGCAATATAACAAAGTTCACAGTAACCAGGAGGTATGGTTTGGGATTCTAGCCATGAGAGATCTTTGAGGTCTCTCATGAGTATACCTAGGATTTTAATCAACATATAAAGAAGGCCTGTTTTCACATTTGAGAATGACACGAACTATAACTTAGCTACAAATACAGAAGAAGTGAGACTTTAGATACAAACTTATTGTAAGACATTTGAAACATCAGGAAATTTAATATGGATAAATATGAACTCTACATTAAGATAAGTAAAGGATAGGAGCAGCATGCTAGATACGAGTTCATAAGAAGGATCTATGGTTTTCAGTTGGTCTCAAGCTGTGAATGTAAGAGAGCTCTAAGAAAACAAGGGAAGGGTTTGGATCATAGACTATGGTGGTCTAGCCGAGTTTCACAGAACACTTGGAATATAATGTTCAGTAGTGACCACACTGTTTCAAATGCTAATCTAAGGAAATAAATTTGAAGCAACAGAGCTTGGAATTTGGGTACCAGAGGACTGAGTGGCAATGTGGCGGCTATCCTCAAATATTGGAAGATTAAAAGCAAGAATAACTTATACTTTGCTCCAAGCAACAAAATTATGACCAAAGCCACTTGTTGATAGAATTCCAAGGAACAATGATGCTGTAGAACTGTCCCATAGTCTAATGGCACCTGTATAAGAACCACTTCCAAAACCCACTTCCAAACTCACTGCAGTCAAGCAGATTCTGACTTATAGCATCCCTATAACAGAGTAGACTTGTCCCTATATTTAGTGGAAGTAGAACGTCTCAACTTTCTTAAGTAGACAGCTTGCAATGGTTTTCAAACTGTTCACCTTGGAGTTAACAACCTAAAATGTAAAATTAGGACCAGAGTTTGGGCTTGATAGTCTCTATGAACTTCTTCAGTGTCAACATTCTATGACTCTCTTTGATTAAAATCTGCTTTCAACTCTTTCATTCAGACTGACATAATTGGTAAATGATATATTTTTAACCTCCTTGTTCCCTCAGTGCATAAATTTGATGTGTTTGAAGACATAATTTAAAGGGCTAATTTCCCCTCATAATTACACCAGGTGGTGTGGTTCTTTTCTATGGGATTTGTTCCTTATCATCTAGATGGCCGTTTGTTTATCTTCAAGCCTGTAAGACTCCAGACACTCTATCTTTTGATAGCCGGGCTCCACAGCTTTCTTCATCACATTTGCTTAAGCACATATTTGTCTTTAGCGATCATGTCTGAAAGATGAGCGTCATGGAATGCCAGTTTAATAAAACAAAGTGTACTTGTATTGAGGGAGTACTTGAGTCGAGGCTCAATGTTCATCTGCTACCTTAATACTAATCCTAAAAATATATGCACATAGATCTATTTCCCCATCCTCATATATAAATATATTTACATATGTATATGCCTTTATTTAGACTTCTATAAATGCCCTTTGACTTCTAGTTCTTTTCTCTATTTCCTTTAACTTTCCTCTTGTTCCACTATCATGTTCAACCTTCATTTGGGTATTGGTAATTTCTCTTGGTTACATTACCCTTGGTCAAACCCAAACAGGCCTACTACATCCTCCTCACCCCTGATTTTAGATCACAAGATACTGAGAGGGTCAACTATCAGGCATTAAAGAACAAAAACTCACATCACTATGTGCTCACCTTCCTGATACGATTGTGGGAAACAAGTGGGTGCAGAATTAAATGTGGTGAAGAAAGCTAATGGTACCCGGCTATCAAAAGATATAGTTTCTGGAATCTTAATGGCTTGAAGACAAACAAGTGGCTATCTAGCTGAGAAGCAGCAAAGCCTACACGAAAGAAGCACACCAGTCTGTGTAATCACGAGGAGTTCATGAAATCAGATATCAGGCATCAAGGAGCAAAAAAATCACATTATTGTGAATGGTGGGGGGTGAGGAGTTCAGATTGGAGACCCAAAGCCCATCTGTAGCCAACTGGACATTCTCTTACATAAAGTACGTGGGGAGGAGCCAGTCAGGTGCAGAGTAGCAATGATGAAACTTACAACTTTCCTCTGGTTCTTAAATACTACCCCCCCCCCCCGCCCCACTATCATTGATCCCAATTCTACCTTACAAATCAGGCTAGACCAGAGGATGTACACTGGTACAGATAGGAACCGGAAACACAGGGAATCCAAGACAGATGATCCCTTCAGGCACAGTGGTAAAAGTGGCGATACTGAGAGGGCGGAAGAAGGTGGGTAGAAAGGGGGAACCTATTACAAGGATCTTTATACAGCCTCTTCTCTGCGAACAGACAACAGAACAGTGGGTAAAGGGAGATGTAAGACAGTGCAAAATATAAAAAATAATCATTTATAAATTATCAAGGGTAATAAGGAAGGGAGGAATAGAGGGGGATGGAGGGGGGGAACAAGGAGCTGTTACTAAGGGCTTAAGTAGAAAGAAAATGTTTTGAGAATGATGATGGCAACAAATGCACCAATGTGCTTGACACAATGGATGGATGGATGGATGGATTGTGATAAGAGTTGTACAAACCCACGATAAAATGATTTTAAAAATAAATAAAGAGTTAATTTCCTAACTTGTTGTAGGAGGCATTTTAGCCTAAGTTTGGAGTGGACATTGAAGGACCTGGAGCCCCTTCTGTTCCCTTGGAATGACATGAGCATAACAGCTTCCCCCCTTGAAGCTCAGATCACTTTGCTTTCCTGGCACCAGGGAAAATTCTGCAAGAATAATGTATTTGTTTGTTAAGTTGGCTCTTGCAGTTGAGGCTGTCATTGCTTCCCAGGGAACATCTTTACATCACAAAAGCATCAGACTCCTTTTAAAATGAATGAATGAATGAACAAAAATGCCCATGCTTTTATTTCCTTTCATCAAAAGCCATGCTTACAGTAACAAAAGGCAAACCAGGGTAACTGAGTACACATGAAAGAGGGAGGAAGTACCTAGTAAAGCTTGCATTATAAAAGCCTCTTTGGCCAGAAGCGGTGCCTGTCTGGATACAAAATTGGCATTTCAGAGCCATATAATTTATGTAAACGGTAGCGACTACGATATTTTATCTTGCTCCTATGGATAACCTGTAAACAAAAACCCTGAGGTCCTCCGAGAGGGCAACTTCCGGCTGGAACTTTCTGGATGATTTGTCAAAGAGACTGTGCATGAGGCTCCCCCTTTCCATGATGGACACTTTGATGTAATCATGATTATGATTGCTATCCTCTCAGTCGCACTAGTGTCTGGGCTCACCGCCCCCCCCCCAAACTTTTCCAGGCTGGCTGTCTGCTCTGCAACCATGGGGATGACAGCTGTCTGCAGGCAGCTCTGCAGCATCCAGCGTGACTGGGACTGATTAGGCTGTCTTGACGAGGTTCTTCCCCCACCGAGACTCGCTGGTTGTGCTTTCCTTTGGAGACAGCCTGTGTGTGCTCCTGGCGCACTGCGTTTGCAGTTCTCATAGATGTCTGGGGATCCTGGCAGGGAGCTAGTCTGGCTGTGAGTTTAGAGCTGAGCTTCAGAACATATGTGTGTGTGTACATTTTGAGGGCCTGGCGGTGGTACGTTCTGCTGGGCATAGACTTGTGCAAAGATGAGGAAACAAGAGGTGACGTGAAACCACTCGGTTGCCCTTGCGTCAACCTCCATCATGGGGACCCTGTGTGTCACAGTAGAGCTGTGCTCCTTGAGATGGTCAGTGAGTGAGAGTTGGGAAATAGATCACCACACCTCTGGGTGGACACGAACGTCCAATTTTTTCTGTTAGTTGTTAAGAAGATGAGCTATTTGTACCACCGCGGGACTTCTGGGGAAGTGGAGTCAAGAACAGGAGTCGAGTGGACGCCAGCTCCGAGGAACCATACGGGACAGAGGAGAATGGTGAGCTTCTGAGGCTGTGACGGTCGAGAGCAGTAGGAAGCCCTGTCTTTCTCTCATGAGGTGGCTGGATTTCCCATCTACTGATCTTGAAGATGAAACCATTGGCCACCAGGGGAATGGAGAATTAGCAAAGCAATAAACTGGATTCCAGTTCATGGTGACCTGATGTAAGATTAGGATTTTCAAAGCAGAAACTCTTTATGGGAACAGATAGCCTTCACTTTCTCCCAAGAAGTGGCTGGAGTGTGTGCATGCCTGACCTTGCGGTTAGCCGACCAACAATTACCCAACAGCACTACCAGGATGCCACCTGGTGAAAATGAACCTACCTACTCACTCCCCTTGACTCCTTTCGGACTCTGAGCAACCTGACAGAGTCTGTGCGACGGTAACTCTTCATCTCCTCTTCCACCTCAGAATGGATTTGCATCTCCGCCCTTTCAGCTCGCAGTCCAACACCTATTCGACAGCACCCCTAGGTGAAGTGAAGTGGTTGGTAAACAAGTATGACAAGTTGACAAGTGAACTGAAAACAGGGATTGATTTCAGGGATACCTGAGTCCACTTTTTGGCTTTGAATCAGCCTGAGAGGTTCATGTCCTGACCGACCTTCAGAGGACCCACCGCAGCCAGTTTCACTCTCCGTTCCTAGTGGTCTCCAATTTGGAGAGCAAAGCCATCCATCAAGCATGAAATGAGAGGGAAGCTCTCCAGTCCCTCGGCCTTAAAAATGATTCCGGTTTACACTCGTGAGCACCTTATATGGCGTTTAAACAGAAAAGAAATGTGAGCTATTGTGTTGAGCCAAAAGGTATTAGCAAAATGATTGTGGCTATTTCTATTTGACAAATTGTTTTTATTATTTTTTTTAAGAAGCTTTAAGTTTCGAGACAGCTCTTGGCAATTCAGTTTCTCTAGGAACAGAGTTCCTCAAACCATTCAGCGTGTTCAGAAATCAAGAGACTCTGTTTATGGATTAAAAAAAAACAAAACCCTGAGGTTTAACAACTCTATTTCACACTCCAGGAGGAGCTGGAACAACACAGTCTCTAGAGAGTATCCGAAAGCAAAAGAAACAGGAGAGAGAAAATGATTTAGGGGTAACCTGAGCCTGTCTGAGAAACAGATAAGATCTGAGAAACCTAAATCCCTAAAACCATGCAAGGTTTATTCACTCCAAAATGGACTCTTTCTTATTGACTAGCATTTAAAAACCATGATAGCCTAAAGTGTTAGCAACATATTTTTAAATGACATCAGGCAGCCTTATTTTAATTGGTAAAAAATAATCTCTTGCATCATGAGGAATGAGTCACTATAGGACCCAGACATCCTCTCAATATCTAATTTCCTCCACAAACACTGAGGGAAGAAAGTGGGTCAGAAGAGCCCATCGTTCCAGTCATATTCTTTCTTGTGTTTAATTCTACATTGTTTTGTACTTATAAGGAATTGTTACACTAACATCTTTTTGCCAAATTGGCCATCATATAATCCACCTACCACTGACCAACTACAGAAGAAAAATTAAACAAACGTTTTGCTGTTGTTATACTTTTGTCCCGAGGGGTTAAGCTTCTGAAGCCAGGAGGTCACTTGGATTATGTATACAACCTGAGTAATTGCATTCCTTGATTCTACCAAATGCCACGGCGAAGCTCACTGGAGTTCAACATAGCTATTGCAAACAATGGCAATTACTGCCCAGACATTTTCAAACACAGCAGGTTACTGGCTGAGGCCCTGATGGAAACCCTAAAAAATATATAAATATTTTGAAATGCTCTGTAAATCAAATTGATGCCCCAGACACAGAGTGGATTGTCTCTAAGCAGCTAAAGTCATTTGGAAGCTGAGAGGCATTGTTGAAGGGTGTTGGAAAACTTTTGAGCTTGTTAATAGTAAGTCCAGATATCATAATTAAATGATTTTTTAAGTTGTCCTCTCTCAAAGAATAGACACAGCACTTTTGAGTGGTCCCCTTCACGCTATAAAGATCCTTAACCTATTAAATAAAAGAAGAAGCCATTTAGACTTCCCTCCCCGACTGCTCCCATACATTAATTATTCTACAGATGCTATTGAATGATAACTGTGGAAAATTATTTATGGATGAGAGATCTAAGGTCATTCCCTATGATGATCTTCAAGAGCCAAGATGGTGAGGATGGCCTCTCAGGGTCAGAGAGTCACAGAATAGACTTACCAATGTAATCAAATCGCAAGAAAATGCTACTAAAGAATTCAAGACATTTGGATCTAGGAGGCTCAGATTACAAAGTCATGGAGTCGTGGTACTGTTTGGGACTTGGTGGTGTTAATTTTCTAAGTAACCCTGGTGGCATAATGGCTAAACATCGGGCTGCTTACTTCAAGGTCAACAGTCCAAAAGCCACCAGCCACTCCACAGGAGAACCTACAGTGGCAGTTCTACTTTGTTGGATCAGGTCACCATGAGTCTGAATCCACTGAATGGCAGTGAGGGGAGAAGGGAAGTAAAGTGTTACCGTAAAGTAAGTGTTGTGTATGCGTTTGTTTTTGAATGTCATCAGTTATCGTCCCATTAGGGAACGAGCTTTTCTTATATTGAGGAGGGAGGATTAAGTGCACAATATGTTTTCAGCCAATCTCTTTCTGGAGAGATAATGTACATATTAGCCTAGTAGAGGTACCTAAAGAAAGACGCCAAGGAACAAAAGCTCAGAAGAGATAAGTACCTTCCTCCAGTACTGAAGGAGAAAGCCTTGCCCCTGGAGCCGGTACCCTAAATTCATACTTCTTGCCTCTTAAGCTGTGAGAAGATAAAGTTGTTTCTTAATGCCACCCACTTCAGATATAAAAACAGTAGATAGTTAGGAGGAGCCATGGTGGCTGTAGGTTGGGCTGCAATCCATAAGGTCAACAATTCAAAACCACTCGCAGCAATGAGGGATAGAAAAGAGGCTTTCTCCACCCATGGAGAGTAACAATCTTGGAAACCCACAGGGTCAGTTAGTTCAGATAGGCAAGTATTGGAATTGGCAGGATGGCAGTGAATATTTAGAGTTTGAGATAATTAAAAAACAAACTTTGTTGATAGCTTCCATGACCACCAGAGGGCAGTGATGCCCCCCCTCCCCACCAAAAAATACCAAAATTTGATACTGGAACTAATGTGTTGCTCTGTTGTTGTTGATTGGTGCTGCCAACTTGTTTCTGATTCATATCAACCCAATGTACAACAGAATGGAATGCTTGAAGGTAAACAAGTGACCATCTAGCTCAGAAGCAACAAAGCCCACATGGAAGAAACACACCAGCCGGTGTGGTCACAAGGTAGATAGGATCAGGTATGAGGCATCAAAGAACAAAAAGTCATCGGTGTGATTGAGAGAGAGTGCAGGGTGGAGACCCAAAGCCCATCTGTAGGCAACTGGACATCCCCTTACAGAAGGGTCACAAGGAGGAGATGAGCCAGTCAGGGTGCAGTATAGCACCAATGAAATGTACACCTTTCCTCTAGTTCTTTAATGCTTCCTTCACCCCCCCCCCCTTGCCAACAATCATGATCCCAATTCTACCTTACAAATTCGGTTAGACCAGAGGATGTACACCAGTACAAATAAGAGCTGAAAAGATAGGGAATCCAACCCAATACACTCCTCAGAAACAATAAGGAGAGTAGTGATACCAGAAGGTTAAGGGAAATGTGGGGGGAGAAAGGGGTAACTGATGACAATAATCTACATATAACCCTCTCCCGGGGGGACAGACAGCAAAAATGTGGGTAAAGGGAGGTCAGTGTAAGAAATAAATAAATATATATATATACATGAACATATATATGTATATATATATATATAAAACTTATCGAGGGTTCATGAGGGAGGGAGGGTGAGGAGGGAGGAGAAAAAATGAGGAACTTATACGCAGGACTCAAGTAGAAAGCAAATGTTTTGAAAATGATGATGGAAACAACTGCACAAATGTGCTTGACACAATCAATGGATGTATGGATTGATGAGAGGTATTTGAGCCCCCAATAAAATGATTTTAAAAAAGAAAGTAATCTCCTCATCCTTGCCTCTAAGGAGCACTGCGATTATACTTCTTCCAAGACAGATGTGTTTATTCCTTTGGCAGGTCGTGGTACTATCAATATTCCTTTTTTGTTGTTTTATTTTGTTTTGTTTTTTCTCTTTTTAAAATATTATAATTTCTTATTTTATTGGAAGCCCCCACAGATATCATAACATTCCATCAATTCAATAGCATCAAGAAATATTACATGATTGCTGCTACAATCAATTTCAAAACATTTCTTTCTTCTTAAACTCCTCGATATCAGCTCCCCTTTATGCCTCGCTCTGCCACCCTAAACCTCAGACACTTTTATTTTATTATTTTTGTTCCTATAATAGGATTTTTTTTGCCATCTCTTATAAAATCCAATTTATCCATTCACAATTCTGTTGTTTGATCCCATCGAATGGGGTTATACACTCAGCACTATCCTCTCCCTATTCCCCCCATCAACCCATACCTTTCTTCCTGTAACCTCAGGGAACCATTACTCCTGTTACTGTTTCTGAAGAGTAATCCATCTTGGCTTTCATGTACTGAATGATCTTAAATATACAAATGAACATATGCAAATTTAACATGCAAAACAAAAACCATAACAGGAAGGGGAGGAAATATAGAGAACAAGAGAATTGTTATGTGGTTCATCAGTACTCTACCACTGCCTGGATTTAGCATCCCTTTACCAGAACCATAATTCAAATGCACTGATTCTTTTTGTTTTCCTTATTCAGTAGCCAACTTTTACATGCATATGAGATGATTTAAAATATCATAGTTTGGGTCAGGTGCACTTTCGTCTTCAAAGTAATATCCTTGTAGGGCAGTCACCTAACCTGGTGTCAATTTGAGGATTAAGAGTGTATGGGTGGAGTCTATCCTGTCAATCTGGAGATGACCAATGTGGCCTTCTCCTGAAATTTCTGGGAAATGTGGTAATTCTTTCTTGGAGACACTTTCTCTCTCAGCTCACTCCCTGGGAGACGTTGCAGCTGACAAGACACATGGCAGCATGCTGATAGATCCTGAGATCTGGAAACTGGAGGAGTCATGAGAAAGACTCCTGCTAGTGCTAAGACGCTTCTGCCACAACTGGATATAAAAGACTCTGCACCCGTTGACCTGTGTTTGCCCTGGTGATATTGCATGTGCTTTGTGAGTCTGAAGAAGATTTCATAGACTGGTATCAGACATATGGGCTGTAATATCGGACTTATGACCTTGAGCTGGACTGGGCTAGGATGTTTTCTCAATATTCACTTGCTTTTTATATAAACCTCTTTCTTATGCACATATGAGTGTCTATGGATTTGTTTCTCTAGTATACATAGACTAACATACCTTGATTTTCAGCATTTTAAATAGGAGCCCTGGTGACATAGTGGTTATGTAGGGGGCTGCAATACACAAGGCCAGTAGTTCTGCTCTGTCTTAAAGGTCACTATGGTTTAGCATTGACTCTATGGCACTGAGTTTTTGGTTTTGTGCTGAATATTAACCCAGTGAAGTGCATTCTTCTATCTCTTGACTACTTCTTCCATGAGCATTACTTGTGGATCCAAGCAAGAAAAAAATCTTCGACAACCTTTTTTTTCTTTGTTGATCATGATGTAACTTACTAGTCCATACATGCGGACTTTTTTTTTTACACAGTGTAGTAGGGATGGTACAATACTTGATATTCATCAACAAATGATTCAAGCCATCCTCTCATTCAGCAACCAAAGTTATGTCATCTGTGTATCACAGGTTGTTAGTAAGACTTCTGCCAATCCTGATGCCATCTTCTTTTTCATTAAACCAGCTTCTCTGATTATTTGCTCAGCATACAGATTGAATAAGTACGGTGAGATAATACATTCTTAATGTACACCTTTCCTGATTTTAAACCAGGCAGCATTTCCCTGTTATGTTCCCACAACTGCCTTTTATTTAATCCATGTAAAGTTCTGCATGAGCACAATGAGGTGCTCTGTAATGCCTGTATTTTCAAAGTCATCCATAGTTTGTTATGATTCACGTAGCCGAATGCCTTGCCTAATCAATAAAATACAAGCAAACATCTTCCTGGTTTCCTTTGCTTTGAGCCAAGAACCATTTGATGTCATTCCTGTTATCCCTTGTTCCCCGGCTCTTCTGAATGCAGTCTGAGCCACTGGCAGCTCCCTGTCAGCGTACTGCTGCAACTGCTGTTGGGAGGATCTCAAGCAAAATTTTACTTGCCCGTGATAGCACTGGTACAGTTCTAAAATTCAATCATTCTGTTAGATCACCTTTCTTTGGAATGGATAAAGTGAGGGTCTCTTCCAATCAGTGGGCCATGCAAATGTCTTTCAAATTTCCTTCCATAGATGAGTGAGTGTTTCCAGTGCTTCATCAGTTTGCTGAAACCTTTCAGTGGCTTTTCCATCAACTCCTGGAGCCTTGTTTTTGGCTAATGCTTTCAGTGCAACTTGGATTTCTTTTTTCAAGATCATTGGTCCTTGCTTGTGTGATACCCCTTAAATCGGGGGGATGTTGACTAGTGTTTTTGTTACAGTGCCTGTGTAGTCTTTCCATCTTCTTATCATTTTTCTTGCATCACAATATTTTCCCCATAGAATCTTTAAATATTGCTGCTCAAGATTTTAATTTTGTCTTGAATTCTTTATCTTTAAGGTATGCTTAGTATTTTCTTCCTGTGTGGTTTTCTAACTCTAGGTGTTTGCACATATTTTATTATATTATTTTACTTTGTCTTCTTGACCTGTTGTTTGAAAATTTATGCTAAGTTTTCTGACTTTATTATGTATTACAATTTCCTTAGCTACCCTATGATTATGAATAAGTTCAGAGCCTTTTCTGACATCCCCTTGGGTCTTTTATTTCTTTCCTCTTCCTTTAATGCACTCTTGTCTTTTTCATGAATGATATTCTTTATGTCCTCGAACAGTTAATCATGTCTTCTGTCATTCGTGTTCAGTCCATCAAATTTGTTCTTGGAATTTTCTCAAAACTCTGGTGGAAACATCACATTTTTACTCTCATAAATTTGTTTTCATTTTCTTCAACTTCAACTTGAACTTACATCTGAGCACTTGATGGTCAGTTCCACAGTCAACCCTTGGCCTAATTTTAGCTATTGATATTGAGTTTTCTATAGTCTCTTCCTATGGATGTAGTCATTGGATTTCTGTGTACCATCTAGAGAAGTTCATGTGTATAGTTGCTGTTTGTGCCATTGGAGATAGGTCTTCGTGATGAAGAAGTCACTGATCTTGCAAAATACTATCATGGGATTTCCAACTCTGTTAATATCACCACACCCATCTTTCCCAATTACTGCTCTGTGAGAACAGGTCCAGCATGTACGGAAGTGAGGGAGATGAAGTCACCAACGATGCATGCCCACAGACTCTGGAGACCGGGCTCAATGGCACAGATCTAAATGTATTACAGCTTTTGTAAGGCTTATATATACTTTTTTAACCAATCAAGTAACTTCTTTAACCTTCTTCCTTGACATCCTTATAAGGTTGCAAGTTTGCAATATGAAAGACGATATAAAGAGTTATCATTCCATTTGGAACCTTGTGAAGTCTGAATTCTTTTTTTGTGTGGCATAACTGCCCTGGTGGGAGTAGGAATCCCAGCCTTGCTCCTGGAGAGCTGCTGATGGATTTGAATGTGAAGCCTGAATTCAAAAGCAAAGTCAAACCAAAACAGGCAATCCAGAAAGTCTGCAGCAATATGCACCAGTTACAGGCACAAATATCTTCTCTTCATCTGGCCAGGTTCTGGCTCACTCAATGCGGAATGCCTCACTTAATCTTACAACGGTGCCCATTGCTCCCCTTGTCTTTAGACCATCATCCCATCACAAACTTTCAACATCTCTAGTCCCCTTAGGCTAGGTCATGAACTTCAGATCAGTCAACCCACTCTCATCTTCTCCTCTAGTTCCTATAAACCAGGTCCATGAGTGTCAGGGGCAAGACTCAACCCACCTCTTTATTGATGCATTTATCCCATTTCCATTCCACAAGTGGATCCACGTGGTCACCTAGGTAGCATTTCAGGCTACCACAGGCTTCTTTTAATATCCAGTCCTAGAGCTGCGTTTTCTTCATGGTTCCAGATTTTTTCCAGCTTCTGACAAAAACTACTAACTCAAACTTCAAAAAAGCCAAGGAGTTCATCTTTCTTCAATCTGTCAACAGTTCCCAGGCAAATCTCTTGGCTTGCAAATGTCCTGAGTATTCCA
The DNA here is from genome assembly GCA_004026705.1 of Nesogale talazaci. Lineage (NCBI taxonomy): Eukaryota > Metazoa > Chordata > Mammalia > Afrosoricida > Tenrecidae > Nesogale > Nesogale talazaci. The sequence continues at coordinate 343,938 of PVJH01000120.1, forward strand.
AAACACTGGATGAGTCTTAGTCTTCTTTGTAGGCTGAAACCATTTAAAGATCAAATTTTAATAACTCAAGTCAAGTGAGTCACACTTCCCAATAAATGTTTGTATCAATCATTGTATCAACAATAAGCAGAAATCAATATAAACAAAGTAGAGTCAGATACTAAGCTCAATTCTTAAAATAGTCAAGTTCAATCATTATTTAGCTTATCTAAATCCTTACCTAAACTATTCTATTGATACAAAATATGGGATTAGGCCTCTTGAGAGTGTCAAGCCAGATCCAGGTTTTCTGTCAGCCACTTCAACCTTCTTTCAGCCATTTTCCCTAAATTTCATGATTTCTGAGAAATTCAAGGAGTGTTTTCTTCCCCTGAGCTCAAAATATACATGAACAATAATCATTTTCATCATTTCACACAGAAATAGCCAAAAACTACAACTAAATAAAATAATCAAAACTTTAACTTCCCATATTCTTTTCAGAAAACAACCCAGTAGACTGCATGGCCATATCTGACTTCTGTCTAGCCAAAGAAGAAGCAATACCATGAGGCAGAGATCAAACAAACACCTGCTCTCCATCTCCATCTTTGTGATTCATTTCTCTGGTGCCCCACTCCTGGTACCATAAGGTGTTAGTCCAAGTGGACTAGAAAAACAAATTCATAGAAACACTCATATGTGTATGAGAATAAGATTTGTACACAAGAGCAATTGAATATTGAGAAACATCCCAGCCCAGTCCAGATCAAGTCCATAAGTAGAATATTAGTCCATTTGTCTGATACCAATCTATAAATTCCTCTTCAGATTCATGAAACACATGCAATCCTGCCAAATGCAAGATCATAGGCCAGTGCATAGATCATCCTGTGGATCCAATGATGGTAAAAGCACCTCAGTACTGGCATGGGTCTCTACCTGGCTTCTCCAGCTCCAGGACGCTCACTGCCATCAACATAACTCCATGTGTCTTGTCAGTAGAGTCTCTCAGGGAGTAAACCTGTCTCCTGCCTCCAAGAACTATTTATCTCTTTAGAGCCTCCAATGTGGTCATCAAGCTGCGACCTGATTGACAGGCTAAACTCCACCCCCTCACTCATAAGTCTCAAACTGACAATAGAGTATGCAACTACTACAGTCTGTAATTACTATATTTAGTGAAAGACTCCAAACTTTTTTTAATACTACCTAACCATTACTAGATGAGAGAATAGGTAGACATAACATGAAAAAATATTCTGTTATCTGGAAGATTTGAAGGCCTCAAGCTGATAATATTTTCTGAATAATAGGTCCTTTGACTGATGTAAAGATTGATGAAAGGCAATGGTTTTGTGTTCTCATAGCTCTCTTCTTCTTTACAACTACGGTACAGTAGCACACACAAGACTTAAGTCCTATCTTGGCTTTTGAGCTCTAGAACCACTTATTGTGTGGATGTATATGCAAATGTTTATTGGAAATATATCAATGTTTAAGAGGAAATTTGAGGAACTACTTATTCCCTTGCTGTGCACTGTCCCCATTCCTTAATTAGTAAACTTAGATAAAGCAGTGGATGACCCTTTGGGCTGTTAACTGAAAGATCATTGGTGTGAAACCAGCAGCTGTGTAGAGGGGGAAAGATGAAGCCCTCTCTCCTCATAAAGACCTTCAGTTTTGGAAACCCACAGGGCCAGTCTGGCTCTGTCCTATGGGGTTACTGTGAGTCCAAATCCACTCAATGATAGTGATTTTTATTTTCAGCATAGAGAATTTTTTCTATATTGGACCTCTTTACAAAGGGATGAGAAGCAAGTGAGACATTGGGGAAGTAAAAAAATCCAATAAATCAATTTAATATGAAAGGATCTTGAGTTAGTTAAGGCTATTATATTTTCAAATTGCAAAAAATCAACTCAATTTAGCCTCAGTGATGATAGCATGGTCAAGTACAAGGATCTAGACTGGACTAGCTAAAAAGGAAGTGAGTTTCACAAGGGACTAGAACAGGACCCATGAGCTAGCAGGAACCAAAGAAGCCATGCTCACAGGGGCCACCTTGACCCTCATCTCTGCTTGTCTTTGCGTATCAGCTTTTTCTCCTCGTCCACTTAGATCCACTTTCTCTGCTCCTTCAGGCACATGAAAGTCATCTTCTTCCATATATTCCTTGGGTCCAGCCACATTTAAAAAGGGGTGTCGTCCTTGAAGCCCAATTCCATAGTCTCAGGGAAATTTCATCATCTTTCTCAGAAAATCAAACAATGCATTTCATAGGGCAAATCTGCTGTATTAACATCTCTTTAAAGAACAATAAAATCACTTTGAAGATTAAGATGAACCTGGCCCAAGCCAGGATATTTTAATAATCTCATGTCCTTGTGAAAGTTGGGCAGTAAATAAGAAAGACCTTCAACAGCTGTGATCCAGTCTAACAGCTCATTTTCAACTTCCCTTTTCTCTAAAGATAACTGCTACTCATTATTCAGTCTATGCTTAAATATGTTCTGTCACAAGAACCTCACTACCCCTGGACCAACACTATCAAAGAATATTCCCTTATATAAACAACAATGTTTGTTGCATTATCATTTTTAGCAATCAAAAAATAGGTCTGAGGGACTGTCAGTCAATAGCCAAAAGTTAAAACTCAAAGTTATTGAGTTACTTCTGATTCACAATGACCCTACAGGACAAGGTAGAATTGCCCTGGAGTTTCTGAGGTTGTGTACCCCTTTCCTGAGGGCATTAGTAGGTTGTGTTCAGCTGCTAAATGAAAGGTCAGCAGTTTGAAATGACCATCCACTCCAGGGGGAGAAAGATTAGACTTTCTGCTCCTATAAAGATACAGAGTCCCAGAAATGCGCACTCATTGTCCTACTCAATCCCATAGGGTTACATTGAGTCAGAATTTGCTCAAAGGCCTTGAGTTTTCTGGGAGTACAAAGCCTCACCTGACTTTCCAAAGCTTTAAAACAGTTGACTTTGCAGTCATCAGCCAACACACAACCTACAATGTCGCCAGGGCTCCTTCAGTCAAGAAAGAAACTGTTCATCATTGGGGTTCTAAGCATTGTGAAAAAGAATGCATTATATTTCTATATACCTATTTTTAATGCAACTACATATTTTGAAGTAAAAATAAAAGCAAGATTGTAAAAAAAAAAGAAAGAAAGAAAGACCGAAGAGGAATTGGTGGCTTTACATTATGTTGTCAGTGAAGAATATTGAAAATATCATGGACTACCAGGAGAATAAGCAAATCTACCTTGGAAGAAGTACCACCAGAATACTCCTCAGAATGGTGGAAGGCAACACTTTATCCTACAGCTAACTTTGGACATGTTATCAAGAGGAATCAGTTCTTTTTTTTTTTTTTTTTTTTTGCGGGGGGCATCACTGCTCTCCGGTAGTGGGAGTAGGAGGCCCAGCCCCACTGCTGGAATCGAACCTCCATCTCAGTGGACCGCAGTCCCATGCACAACCACTACGCCACCAGAGCTCAGCCCGAGGAATCAGTTCTTGTAAGAAGATATCATGATTGAGAAAGGAGGAGAAAGTCAGCAAACAAGAGGAAGATCATCAATAAGATGAATTAACCCTGTGACTGAAATAATGGGTTCAAACACAACCACAATTGTGAGGATGTTGTGCATAAGAGTGCTATGAGACAGAACTGACTAGAAGACACTTAGAAACAACGTGTACACGACGCTCCACTATTTAACTGAAGCCAAGGAGTAGGGTCACATGGTATAAACTAACCACGAGACTTATCTGAAAGCTGATGAAGCCATTCTCTGTCCATAGCAAGCTTATATACCACATGCTCACAATGGGCCACCACTGCTCATTGCCATCCAATTGATTCTGATTCATGGCAATCCTATATTCAAGAAAAGAACTGCTCAAAAGGTTTTCGAAGAGTGTAATCATCATGAAGTGTATTGGAGATGCAGTGCTTAAGTGCTCATATGCTCAACAAGAGGTCAGTGGTTCCAAGACATGAGCCCCTTCACAGAAGAAAGACAGGACAAAGTCCTTTCATAAAGATCTTAACCTTGGAAACTATGAGACAGTGTCTACTCTGTGCTATAGTATCACTGTGAATCAGAACAACTTGATGGCAATGGGGTTAGCTGACTGATGGATCAGAATTTCACACCCTTTAGTGATCAGTCTAGTGCTTAATCTTTACTTCAACAGGGCTCATTTCGAGTTTAAGCACATATCCAAAGAGGCATCATCTAGCTTTTCACTCTCTAACTTCCACTCATGGTTTATGTGTCTTTATTTTTCTTCATGCATTCCTTGTGATCATCTGAAATTTTTCATCTCAGTGAGTACTACATTTTAGATTTCAGCACTGGTGTTTCAGTTCCTTGCTAACTCATTCATTCATTCATTCATTCATTCATTCTGTGGTGGTGTTTCGTTTTGTTTTCCTAGTTTTTCTTTCTCTGTATTATATTATCTTTTTCATTGAATCTCTGTCTCTGTTAAGCATCTTATAAAATAAACCATTCGATGTATTTGTTTTTGTCTTCCAGACTGCATTCTTTACCTGTCTTTTGCATATTAAGTCTCAATCCTCCCGGATCCTGCACCTGTGACTTGTATAATTTCTATGTTGCTTCTTTCACTCTGCTGATTATTTACTTTGGTAAATCCTGCTGGAACTATTAATTACTATGACAATAATATAATATTATCATATATTCCATGTTTCTCAAAGTGGGTAATACCACCCCTTGTATAATCACTGAAATGCCCCAGGGATGAAGAGCTGCAGATAACTATATTTTATACTGGATTAAAGGATTTAAGATAGCTGTTCTCAACCTGTGGGTGATGACCCCTTTTTTTGGGGGGTGCAAATGACCCTTTTACAGGGGTCTCCTGATTCATAACAGTAGCAAAATTAGAGTTATGAAATAGCAACGAAAATCATTGTATGGTTGGGGGGTAACCACAACATGAGGGACTGTATTAAAGGGTTGCTACATTAGGGAGGTTGAGAACCCCTTCTATAGGACAAAAGATTTCAATTCCCAGGACACTAAGAAATATTTTTTACCAAAAAGTGGGCCACAGGCCAAAGAGACTTGGAAACCTATGGATATAATTAACATTTTACTATATGTGTGTATGTAGGTACACAATTTAGGTTGCAGTTGAATTGATTCCAATTCAGGGCAATCCTATTTAATAGCATAGAACTGTGTTGCCCTGTTGGGTTTCCAATGCTTTAAGGCTTCATGGAAGCAGATTGCCACGTCCTTCTCCCATGGGGCAGCTTATGGGTTTGAACTACTCACCTTTGGATCAGCAGGCAAGCACTTTAACTACTGAGCCACTAGGATACCATGTTTTACTCAAAGTTAAATCTGCATAGCCCATTCCCACCTCATCTGAGATCTGTCTTCCCCTTTAAATTTCAGGAATGAGTATTTTTCTGTCTGTTTTTCGACTGGAGTGAGCATGTTAAGTGGGAAATTAGGTAAGCTTTGATTAAAGACATCAATGCTCAGCATGCTTCCGCACCCCTCCCCCCATCCCAATTTTATCTTACCAATCTGGCTAGACCAGAGCATGCATACTGGTACAGATAAGAGCTCGAAACAGGGACTCCAGAACAGATAAACCCCGTAGGGCCAATAAAGGGAGCAGTGATATTAGCAGGATAAGGGTGGGGTGGGAGGAGTAAGGGGAAACCAATCATAATGATCAATGTATGGCCTCCATCCCAGGAGGACAGACAGCAGAAAAGTGGGTAAAATGAGACAGCAGTCAGTGTGAAAAATGAAAAAACAAAAGAACAATGTAAAAATTATCAAGGGATCATGGGGGGAGGGAGGGAGAGTTGGGGAGGGAGGAGGAAAATGAGGAGCTGATGCCAGGGCCTCAAGTAGAAAGAAAATATTTTGAAAAAGATGATGACAACATACATATGCACGGATGTGGTTCACAAAATGGATATATGTATGCATTGTGATAAGAGCTGTAAGAGCCCCCGATAAAATAAAGATAATTTATTTGGGGGGGCATCACTGCCCTCTAGTGGGAGTGGGAGGCCCACTCTTGCTCCTGGAGAGCTGCTGCTGGATTTGAACTGCCAAACCAGTGGGCTGCAGTCCTGCACTCAACCACTAAGCCACAGGGCTCATCCCAAAAGTATTTTCTTTTTAAAAGACATCAATGCTGGTGTCCTTCAGAGATCTTTAAAGTGTCTTTACTAGCGTTTACGTTACTTCTCCTATACAAGATTACTGTGGGTTGTGGTTTTTGAAGCATTACGTTATGTAGTCCTGGAATTCAGTAGTCTATGAGGAGAAAATTTTTTCTGCTCATAACTTCAATCTCTTTCTTATCAAATGGAATCAAGAGTGCTAAGTCCTAGGACTTATTTTAGGGACGTTTCAGAGCCATACTACACCTGGTCATAATATTTGCAATCTTTCCTTGAAGCAAACATTGGACTCTAGTGAACATGGTTCCGAAGAGAGGTGTACATTGGGTACTGAGGCAATTGCTAGTTGATGGTAAGCAGATCAGGACTCATCAATCAGACAACAGGAATTACGATCCATCCCAAAGAATCATCCAAATTTGCAGCACACAAAGGCCCCAAGAGTGGAGGGAGGGGGAAGAAGACTAAATCCTTATATGTAACTGTGGCAGTCGTGTACTCTTGTGTCAGTTTCAGGATTGGGAGTGTAGGGGTGAAGTCGAGCCTGTCAATCTGGAGATAGCCAATGAGACCTCTGTGTGGGCATGGCTTTCTCCTGAGAATTCTGGGAAGTCTCAGGATATTGCCCCCATGGAGGTGAGAGACTCATTGACTCAGTCCCTTGGAGATGTTCTACTGACGAGACACATGGCAGAGTTCTGATAGACCCTGAGGCCTGGAAATTGGAGGAGCCATGGGGAGACCCTTGCCAGCACTGAGATGCTTCTCCTGCTGCTGAATACTCAAGACTCTGCACTCACTGTCCTATGATTGTCCTGATGTCATTGCATGTGCTTCATGAGTCTGAAAAAGACTTTATGGGCTAATATCAGACTTATAACCTTGGATTAGACTGGGTTGGGATGTTTTCTTAATGTACAGTTACTCTTGCATATAAAATCTTTCTTTTGTGAGGGGGGCATCACTGCCCTCTGGTGGTGGGAGTAGGAATAAAATCTTTCTTATACACATATGCGTGTCTATGAATTTGTTTCTTTAGTTCACCCAAACTAACACAGTGACTAACGAGGTCTACTACAAACTGGGACAATGGGACCAATGTCCCTGGGGACACCAACAGCCATGGGATCATTTATGCTTTATATACAAGATGTCATCAGAGTGTCACCATCAACATGTGGAATAGGTAGGTATGAATTTCACTTTGCCTCAGGAGAAACTGAAGCCAGTGATGTTCAGCAGACAGCAGAGGCAGACGTAAGAAAGGACTCTTCTGACCCCCCATCTTGTATTCTTCCTGCCACAATGACATTTTGCAATCTCTGGTTGACCTGTGCTTGAAGGAATCTTCTTAATGCAGGACCATCTCTGTTAATGAGGAGACAGCAGCTAAGTTTCTGAGGCATAAGGCTTAGGATGTAATCCTGCTTTGGCATTACAAGGAATCGGTGTAGACAACCGTTCAAAGACCATGCCCCTTGGTGGTCCACAGACCATTAAAAACCATCCTGCCATCATGGACAACTGGCCTACCACATTCAACATGCCATTTTGCTATTTCATCTCCTGATGAATTTGAAATAAACTGAGGTATCTTGGCTCTTTGCTCAAAGAAAACCCCCATTTCATTATTTAAGAACGCACTGACTGTTCTCTTTGCTGATAATATCTTTGAACATTATGCCTAGTGTGAAACTGTTTAGTTTTATTGTTTTCAGTGGCCTATCAGCATTTTAAGTGATCCCAGATGAGATGAGTGGAGTCAGACAAAGCTCCTATGGGCAGTTACATGTGCTCATTCTTCAGAGGCAGACTGAGCCATGTGGGCCAGGTATGTGGTCTGGTGTTTGCCAATTGCATTGTTTGAGCACTGAGGCTTGACTCACTATTACTTGCTAAGGCCCAGCCATCAAATGTAGGAGTCACACACTGGGCACAGCAGAGATGCCTGTCTGCTTCCCTCCTGCAGAGAATGTGAAGGTGTCAGAAAAGACATAAGCCCTTCCTGCTTGGCCTCTTTCCTACCCCTTTTGGGAATATCTCCCTTTCACATTGCCAATTGTTTGCCAACTTGAATTTAAAGCCAAGTCAGGCTGGGCCTTTAGATTTTTCAGATGTTTGACTGGTGACACTTGTATCAGAAAAGTCCTGTGGATGATACAAGTGGCCTGGAAAATACCTCTATTGGCCAGAAAGCAGAGAATCGAACCCTGGGCCTGTTTTATGATCAGGACAAAGCTGACTCACGCCTCGTAACTCCATTGCTCCTCCTCAAAAATGGAGCTGACTCTGGCGGAGACTCTGCTGGAGAGATTCATTGGGAGCTGTATTCAAAAGCATCTGTGCCCTGTGGCATTAAAAAAAAAAATGACCTGCTCAGAAACAAATGTGGCTATTTTTCATGGTGTTACTACTTTCCACTGGACTTTGACTTCTGGCCGAATTCCACTTCTCTCTTCTTGGACCATTATTCAGTTTGTCCAGTTTGTCCTTTCCCAACAGCCTGCAGGCTCATCAGATAATATTTATTGAGCAGCCCCGTGCACCAGGCAAATCACTGGCACCTGAGAAGGCAAACTTTCTGGACCCCGAAGGTTTGTAACTGTGGTCAGCACAGTCACTGGAAAGTAGCAATCAAGAATATGTGGAGATCGTCCTGGGGAACTATTTTCTGCGTGGCTATTTTCTTCGAGGCCTCTGCCACAGACCTTCTTTAGCAAAACTCTTCCCTCGCTCCCTCCATCCGTTCTACAGCCCAGGGGACAGCAGGGCTGCATTTTGCGGGCAGCAGCAACTCTCATGACTGCACCTATTTTGGGCAGACCTCGGGGTTACGGGCAAAAATTCCTGTAGAGTCACAGTCGGGAAGAAGAGACCTGCCCTTGATTTAGCAACTCCCGCATCTCAGGAATTCTGAACACTGGAAGAGGGAAAGAAAGCCAAGAAAAATGAAGGGTGAAATTATTTTGTGCTGAGGAGTCATTATGAGTTGGAATCTATTTGATGATGGGGTGTGTGTGTGTGTGTGTGTGTGTGTGTGTGTGTAAATGTTAAAGCTTAAACAGGGCGATGGTGAGGATTGCTCCCTCTCTGTCTGGTTTAGACTCCCCAGTCGGTATGAAGAAATGGCCTTTCCCTTTTGGTGCTCTGGCAGGAGCCCCAGGCTGTGCCCATGAGCTCACGAGGATGATCTTGTCTCATACTTCTGGATCCATTGGGAGGAAGACAGATTTCACAAGAGATCTCAAAATAGTCGTTCTTGGCTCAGACCTGGCATCCAAGATTGAGAAACCAAACCTTTGGAGGGAGGGGCACTCTACTGGGGGCAATGTTTCCAGGAAAAGCTCTAGGAGTTGCAGAGTGTGAGGAGGAGGGCCCTGGAGAAAAGAAAAAGATAAGGAAGGAGATTACTTCACTGCTAAGTAGAATATGAAGATTAAAAAGACGTAATACTAACATGCCAATATTTTCCTTCTTGTTCTTAATGTGGATGTGTGCTCCTCTAACAGGTTGCATTTTGTTCCCCAAAAGGATACACGCAAGTCCTTCAATACCTGTGCATTAAAATGATAGGACCTTTGTAGATGTAACTAAGGGAACTGAGATGAGATAGCTCTGGGTTGAGCATGGATCCTGGATTCTGTCACCGGTGTCTATAGAGGAGGAAGGAGCGGGAAAGTTCAAGTGCACAGACACAGGGAAGAAGACCCAAAGAAGATGGAGGCAGCGCTTGGGATCATGCTGTGATCAACGAAGAAGCAGAATCTGAAAGAGACAAGAAAGACTCTTCTTCGAGAGCCTCCGGAGGAAGGGTGATCCTGCCAACCTTGATTTCAGACTTCCAGCCTTTACAACAGGATTCCTTCGGACTACTCATCTCCAAGTCAGTTGTTCAAATTCGCCAACCACTCTATGGGAGAATTGTCTGTTCCCACAAAGATCTGCCTCAGAACCTCTGTGGAAACTTCCATGCTGCTCTCATAGGACCATGATGAATCCAAATTGTAGTTCCTGATGGGTGACCTCCACGAAGCTGAGGTATGGGTTTCTTTTGTTTCATATCACCACCTTTGTGGTAACTTATTGTACCACCATAGGAAATGACTACAGAGTCCATTGCATTGAAGTGAATATCCCAACTGAAAATCTTTAAGACCCACAGGCTATATCTTTTGATAGCAGGACACCATCGCCTTTCTTTTTTTCTTTCTTTCTTGCTTTCTTACAATCATCTTTCTTCACCACATTTTCTTGTGCAACTATTTTGTCCTCAGCGATTGTGTTGGGAAGGTAAGCATAAAGATGTGAAGATAAATAAGTGGCCGTCAAGCTGAGAAGCAACAAAGCCCACATGGAAGAAGCACACCAACCTGTATGATCATGATGTGTCAATGGGATCAGGCATCAAAAACCCAGAACAAAAAATTTTCCCTCATATGAATGAGGGAAAGGGCAGAGTGGAGACCCAAAACCCATCTGTACACAATTAGACATCCTCTCACAGAAAAGTCACAAGGAAGAGATGAGCCAGTCAGGGTGCAGTATGGCAAGGATGAGACACAACATTCCTCTAGTTCTTTAGTGTTTCCTCCCTACCACTATCATGACCCCTTTGCAAGAAAATCCCACTGATTTGTGAAAGTGATGAAATGACAAAACTGAGGGTAACATAAGGGTCTACCTTACAAATCTGGCTAGACCGGAGCATGAACACTGGTACAGAAGAGAGCTCATAACACAGGGTATTCAGGACAACCCCTCAGGACCAATAGTGAAAGTAGCCATATCAGGAGGATAAGAGGAGGGTATGGAGAGAAAGGAGGAGCTGATCACAATGATCAATATATAACCCCCTCCTCAGGGGATGAACAACAGAAAATTGGAGACAGCAGTCAGTGTAAGACATGAAAATAATAATTTATAAATTATCAAGGGTTCCTGAGGGTGGAAGGATAGGGGAGGGAGGAACAAAAAGAGGAATTGCTACCCAGGGCTCAAGTAGAAAAAAAGATTTTGAAAATGATGATGGCAACATATATACAAATGCTCTTGACACAATAGATAGATGTATGGATTATGGTAAGAGCTGTAATAGCCTCTGATAAAGTGATTTTTTTAATGACAATCATATAAGAGTGCCTGAACAAGCCAATCTCATAGCAGAGAGAAAAATAGCAAGAGTCAGCCAACAATAGTTGGGTTGCTAATTGTATCATCTTTTCTTGGCATCATTTCTTTTATCATATTGGTCAAACACAGTAAAGCCGATGGTCTATCCCAAATCCCCTTCCGCCATTTTAGGTACCTAAAATGGGCAAGGGTAGGAAAAGGAAATGCAGCTGAGGCCACGGTAAAACCCACACCAGTCCTGTGTCCTGTGCCTAGTATATGCTTTTTTCCATGGTCCTTGATGGTGCAAATGGTTTCATTTCAGCGATGACCGAGAGGTTGGCAGTTTGAACCCACCCAAGGGTATCATGAAAAACAAGTCCAATGTTTGTTTCCATGAAGATTGCAGCCCAGAAAACCAGGTGGAGCACATGCTGTTTCCCCAGGGTTGCCATGTGTCAGCCTCAACTGAACATCAACAGGGGGGTGTTGTTGCTAATGCTGTTTGTTTTTGCATATGTTTTCTGTGAACTTGATATCCCATCCCCAAGTGGGCACCATGGTTTGGAAAACAGCAGACCCCTGTGGCTTGTCTTGTTGACGGCAGGGGCTTGTGCTCTTCAGCCTTTTTATCCTGTGTCTTCCAGCACCACCTGTTCAGTATTGTAGTCTGCTTTATCCCATAGTAATGACAATTTCAAATTTCAGGATTTCATTGACTCCCCTTTTCTCCATACTGTTCATGGTGGGTGGAAGCTAAGTCAGATGCTGTGTCAGGTTGTGAATTGCAGAAGGCTTTTCTTTAGCTACCCACTTAGAACATCTTTCCTTGTTTCTTTGCTCTGAGTAACTCGTGCTTTTTGATCTCTCTGCCGTTGACTCTCGTGTTGGTTTTATTTTGTTAGGTTGGGGGAAGAGAACATGTATATCCTGATTACCACCTGTCATTTTATCCCGGAACGCAAGTTCTCTAAAAATGTACCTTCACTGCTGGCACACTGCAGAAAGTATCCAGAGTTACCAGGGAAAATGGAGTTTTCACACAATGATTTGTGAATGAGGACATTTTCCCTACATGTTTTACATAGGAAAAGTTCACTGTCCTCGTTTGGATCTGACTAGACACCGTTTTGATTCCATCTCTCGGCGACTCCACGTGAGACAGAACTGAACTGCACTCCACAGGCTATTCAATGGCGGCTTTTCTGAAATGAATGACCAGGTTGTTCTTCCAAGGAGTGTCCAGGAGGACTTCAACCGCAACTTTTTGGTTAGCTGCCAAGTGTCATGGTGTTGGTACTACCCAAGGAAATTCTCTTTCTGGCAAACTTGGACTCCTTTCCACATGAAAGTGCCCCTGGCATCTTGCAGGGTAAGGGCCGTCTGGACATAGAGCAAAGCAGAGGGAGCAGACAAGAAGGCCCTGGGTGGCTGTGGAACAAGGGGCTGAATTAAGAAGCTGCCCGGCCTTGCTGAGCATTTAGACTTCTGGGTTTTATTACTTTATAGATCACTTACTGTTTCAGGAACTTGTTTAGCTTTCTATTTTTGCAACAAAAACCCACTGACTTGTGAGAGAGATGAAGCAACAGAACTGAGGACAACATAAGGGTCACTGTGAGTTGGGGCTGGCCGGATGGCAGCCGACAAGAGACAAGAGTGCGCTTTGACTAAAGCAGCATTTCTTCTTCTTCTTCTTTTGGTATGAAGATATCATTGCTTTTTGAAAGATACCTTTTGGGATACTAGTACATGGCATTTTCAAGTTGATGGCTCTGTTTCTTACCGCCCTTACTTAGCAAAGTTAACAACTCTAGATCAGCCTCCAAAGTAATTTGAAATTTTACTGATCCATGAAATCTGAAAGTCTGGGAACCCCTGCTCTAACTTGAGAAGAATGCGTTCCTGGAATCGGACTCAGCATTGAATTTTAACCCAGCTATTCTCCTTCCTGGTCACTCATTTATATTAAAAAGCTTGGGTCTCTGACACCCGCCTTTCATACGTTTTTTTTGACCAGAATAAAGAAAAGGGAAAGGATGAGTAGTTCAGTAAAATGGATACGTATTTTTTTCTCATTCCTAGCAGTATACCTTAACTCTCCATAAGCCAGAGTCACTCTCAGATGCCCATTACCTGGATTCTCCCACTGTGAACCTTGGGTCCTATCTGCTCTACCACTCCCTTGCTCTTCCCCTCTCAATATACAATCACACATCTAATAAACAGAGGTAATGATTGGAGTGTCCTTTGTTATCATTGCCATTGGTTTGCCTTCAACTTTTAGCGACCCGATGTACAATAAAATCAAACATTGCCTGCTCCAGCGCCACCCTCACAATTCTAGTCTTTGTGGCCATTGTTGCATCCACTGTCGATTCATATTGTCATTTTTTTTTTTGCTTCCCCCCTTTCCACTGTACCGAGCATGATATCTTTCTCCACAAACATGCTGTCTTCTGATAGCATGTCCAAAGCATGTGAGAGGAAATATAGCCAACCTCGCTTCCAAGGATCATTCTGGCTTTACAATAGATTAACAATTTTACTTATACCTATCATTCCACAGTTGAGCCTGATTACAATTAATGATGAGTAAGCTAACGAGATCAGGTGGTATGGTGGGTTACATAGCATTGGACCCTAACCCCCAGGCCAGCAGTTTGAATCCACCAGAAACCCCATGGAGCAGTTCTACTTCTATATATACTATCGCCGTGAGTCAGAGTGGACTCAATGACAGTGAGTTCAACTTTTTTGATTTCATTTTTATTGAGCTATGCGTTAGTCTGGGTAGACTAGAGAAACAAATTTATAAACACACACATGCATAAAAGGGAGAGGTTTATATACAAGAGGAATGGAACATTGAGAAAGCATCCCAACCTACTCCAGTCCAAGTCCATAAGTCTGATATTAGCCCATATGTCTGATACTGATCCATTAGTCTTCTTCAGACTCAAAGCGCATGTAATGATGCCAGGATAATCACAGGCCAGTGGGTGCAGAGTCTTGTGTATCTAGGAATCAATATTTTGCCTGTAAAATCTTTCGATATTACAACCAGATACTTTAATTATTTTTTAGTTCTTTCTGTTTAATATATGTTGTGTTCTTTCTTTTGCTTTTCTAGCCATAGAACTGTGAACATCCCATTATTCTACTTTGTTTTCTTGAGCTGTGCTTTGAAACTCGTTTCAACTCTCTGACTCGATCATTTCTTTCATTTACTTTAGCAAATCTATGATTAAGAGCACATTTCAGTCTCTTCTGATATCTACATTGATTTTTCCTTTCTCTCCTGTCTATAATGAATGATATTTTTTCATTGTTGTTCATGAATTATATTCTTGATGTCCTTCCACAGCTCATCAGGTTCTTCTGCCACTAGTGTCCAATGCATAAACTTTGTTCTTGAGCTGTTCTTAAAATTCAGGTGGGATAGATTTAGATTGTGTTTTGCTTCTTTGGGCTTGTTTTTTATTTTCTTCAGCTGTCACTTGAACTTACATATGAGGAATTGATGGTCCGTTCCACAGTCAGATCCTGGGCTGGTTTTAACTGCTGACATAAGCTGCTTTATTGTTACTTTCCACAGATGTAGCTTCTTTTATTTCTGTGTATCCCATCAGAAGAAGTCCACTTATAAAGACACTTTTTTATATATAGACACTTTTAGGGCTGTTGAAAAAGAGGTATTTTCGATGAATAGGTAATTGGTGTTGCAAAAATATATCATTCAGTCTCCAAGCTTCAATTTTATTACCAAGTCCATATTTTCCAAAGACTGTCCCTTTCTCTTTTTACCAATTTTTGAATTTTGATAACTAATAATAAACAATGCTCTTGACTTCATGTTTGATAAATTTCTTTTGAAGTTGTTGATAGAACTGTTCAGTCTATTTTTGATCAATATATTTGGAAGACATTAATTCTTGGTCTTAAGGTCTTCAATTTTTTCATCACTAGCTTTGATGTTTGGTGCATTAATTTGATAATAATTGTATTTATTGTATTTCCTTAAAGGTGGATAGATATAATCCTATCACAGACAGTATCGTACTGGATGGTGAATGCTGCAATGTCCTTTTTGCAACATCCTTTTACTATTCCTCCTAATTGTATTATTCATGTGTTATTGTATTATTCATAAATCATGTGATTTTTGATTCAAAAAGGTCAAAATTAGTTCATTTCAGCTCATTAATGCCTAGAATATTGATCTTTATGCATTCTGTTTAATTTTTTATGATTTGCAAGTTTTCTAGACTCATGCTTCATATATTCCAAGTTCTGATTAGCAGATTTTTGCAGTTGTTTCTTCTTACCTTGAGTCATGCCCCATCAGAAATGAAGATCCCCAGATCTCCATTCCCACAGGTTGTACTCCACTCAAGTCATGGTTGACTGCACCCAAGAACACAACTCCTGCTCAGTCACAATTCAAACACTCTCCAACCTGAGAGCTTCATCATCCTGCATTATCTCAGACACTGTCCTGTTTCCATGCTATAGCCCTTCAGCATCTGTCAATGTGTAGCAGCTCTGCCTTCCTTTCTCAGGGTTACTTCCTCTGGAGTGGGCAGTCAATTCCTTCTTCATTGTCTGTTCTTCGTCTGAAAACTCTGCTAAAGCCTGTGCCCTTTGGGCGACCCTGATGGCATTTGAAATACCAGTGGCCTAGCTTCCAGCATCACAGCAACATACAAGCCACTACATTCTCTCTGAGTCAGAACCCATTAGATGGCAGTGGAACGCACTTATTTTTTGTAAGGGTTACAGTAGCCCCTGGGTGGTGTAACCCTCCTCTACACCCCGCCCCCAAAAAAACACTAATCTACTAACTTAGAGATTGAAAGTTTGAATAAACCCAGAGCAACCTCACAGAAAAGTCTAGAGATCAATTTTCAAAAGGACACAGCCACTGAAAATCCTCTGAAAGACGTGGGACTGCCAAGAGCTGGAATCAGCTTCACAGCAACTATTTTGTGTTTTCTATTTTGCTTGGTTTGTTTCCATTCCAAGTGACACTGTCAGGCGAACACTGGACTGCTACCGCAAGGACAGAGGCTCAAGCCCTCCATCTACCACTCAGGAAAAAGATGCAGCTATCTGCTCCTATACAGCTTTGGAACCCCTATCTAGTGGTCTCTATGAGTTGAAATCTACTCCTTAGCAGGTTTTACTTCTTCTCCTCCTCCTCCTCTTCTTTCTTCACTGTTGGAAGCAGTTGTGGTTCACCAGCAGAATCACCACTTTTTATGAGGCTTGGACACCCAGTTCCAATTCTTGGCCTATTTGAGCTTCAGTGCAGTCACCACTGGTCTATTCATGGAGGTTTGTGTGGTTGCTATGAGGGATCCCTGGAAGTCATGTAAGTATTGGACTGCGTATTGCAAAGTTGGAGGCTCAAACCCACCAGCTTCTTGACGGAGGAAGATGAGTCTGTCTGCCCGTGTAAAGGCTTACAGCCTCGGAAACTCTGCACCTGATTGTTAGGAGTCAGAATAGACTTCCAACCAGTGGGGTTGGGTTTCCAATTGATTAATTTTTATGATGTTGAGTGGACTTCAGCAGATCTGCAGCAGAGTAAGACACACTAGGGGGAAAAGCAAGTCAATTAAAATTGTGTGGATCACAATGGTCAGATTTATTGATCATGGGTGGGAGTGGGGATGGCGGTGGTACCAGTCCTGGCAACATTTTGCTCTGGTGGACATGGGATTGCCATGAGTTAGGGCTTATTTGACAACAGCCACAGCACACTTGCAGGCAGACATTTTGAGGTGCTGTTGAGGAAAAGACTGGAAGAAGCTTAATTAACCAGGAAAGCTTTTGGCACGCTCATTGTAAAGAAAAATATGGTAGCAATCAATTGCAACAAGGTAGCTGGCTGAAGCAAGGCAACATCATCTTATGTGGCTAAGGTTCAAGACAGCATAGAAAGGCCAAAGAAAGATTTGTTTCCTTCAAGAATTAGTTGCTTTTATAATGCTCTCTGGGCTCAACAAATGGGAAGGTGGTAATGGGTGTCTTGTCTAAATATTTGCTTTTTTGCAGCAGAGAAACAGACCAGGTACTGGTGATAGAAAGGTCTGTTTTCTCAAAACCCTGGTCCTCTATATTTCCTCTGTAGTGATCAAATGTCTCCACCTTTCTCAGCCTCAAGCTCTTATTCTACAAAATTGATAACAATGACTAGAAAGTACCTACTGTAATGTCTGCTATAGAGCAAACACATAAGGAGCCCCAGTGGCAGAACGATTATGCCCCCAGGTCAGCATGATTAACCCCAAGGTCAGCAGTCTGAAACCACCTGCCACCCCTCAGAAGGAAAATAAGCTTTTCGACTCGCACAAAGAGTTACAGTCCCAGAAACCTACAGGGACAGTTCTTCCCTGTCCCATAAGAACCCTGCCCATTTTATCAGGTCTTATCACTTATCATTTCTTGACTGCTGCCTTCCTGAGCACCGATTATGGATCCAAGCAAGATTCTTGACATCTTTCATCTTTTCTCTGTTTATCATAATGTTGCTTACTGGTTCGGTTATGGGGGGTTGGGTCTTCTTGACATTGAATTATAATCCATATCAAAGGCTCTATGAGCCTTGAACTTCATCAGCAAGTGTTTCAAGTCCTCCTCACTTTCAGCAAGCCAGGTTGTGTCACCTGTACATCACAGGTGATTAATAAGCTTTCCTCAAATCCTGATGCCATATAGTCCATATAGTCTTCACATAGTCCAGCTTCTCAGCTTATCTGCTGGACATACAGCTTGAATAAATATGGTAAAAGGATACAACCCTGATGCAAGCTTTCTTGATTTAAAACCAGATAGAATTTCCTTCTCCTATTAAAAAAAAAAACTGTCCCTAGATTCATAGACAGGTTCCACGTGGGCATAATGAAGTGTTCTGTAATTTCCATTCAATATGGCCTTTGATTTGTTTTGATCCACACAGCTAAATGCCCTTGCATAGCCAATACCACAGCAGTAAAGGTTTTTCTCTATTATTTGCCTTCAACCAAGATCCACCTGACATCAGCAGTGACATCCTTGTTGCGTGCTCTCTTCTGGATCGGGCCTAAATTTCGGGCAGCTCCCTTTACTGGTGCTGCCATCATTGTTGAATGATCTTCAGCAAAATTTGGCATGCATGGTGCGTTACACTGGCTGACTAGGGGGGGAAAGCCAGTGACGCTTGTATATGCATATATGACACATATATGAGAGGGTTTATATCAAGACTAATTATATTTTAAGAAAGTATCCCAGGCTTGTCCAACTGAAGTCCAATACCAATCCCTCTTCAGATGTAAATAGCCACATGTGATGACACAGACTGCAGGAAGATCATAGGCTCATGGGTGCAGAATTCAGTGGATCCAAGGTCAGCGGGAACATGGCAGGGCTCCATCAGCTTCAGGGTCAGTAACTGAGAGTCCCAGGCAGAGAGAGAAGGAGATTCCCAAGGTCCTTCTTATGAGAAGAACATGCCCCCAAGGAGACAGTATTAGGGTTGACTTGATTGACAGTCTGAGTGGACCTTCTAGCCAGGAATGTCTAGTTGACATAAAATCATCTACCACACATGTCATATTAATGATAGTGTTTGATAATCTTTATATTCTGTGGGGTCACCTTTCTTTGGAATGGGTTCAAATATAAATATCTTTCAGTTGGTTGGACAAGTAGCTGTCTTCCAAAGTTCTTGGCATAGACAAGTTAAATGTTTCCAGGGCTTGATCAGCTTGTTGAAACATTTCAACTGGTATTGCATCACTTGCTGGAGCTTTGTTTTTGGCCAATGTCTTCAGTGAAGCTTGACTTCTTCCTTCACCATTATGGGTACTTGATCATCTGCCACCTCTTGAAGTGGTTGGATATCGCCTAGTTCTTTTTGGAATAGTGACTTGTATACTTTCCATTTTCTTTTGATGCTTCATGTATTGCTCAATATTCTTCCCATAGAGTCCTACTATGGCAATTTGAGGATTGAAAGTTTTCTTCGGTTCTTCAGCTTAATATATGCTGACCATGGTCTTCCTTTTTGGTTTCCTAGCTCTAGATTTTTATACATTGTTTTATAATATTTTACTTTATCTTCTCAAGCTGCCCTATGACATTTTCTCTAGGATCTTTTATCATCAGTACTTCCATTTATCTTACTCTATGAGAAGTGTTCAGTCTCGTCTAACATTCACTTTGATCTTTTCTTTCTTTCCTGGCTTTTGTTTTTTTGAGAGGCAACACAGCTGTTTCACTCTTTCCTATCTTTTTAATGACGGTTTTTTTTTTCACATATGATATGCTTAATGTCATCCCACAGCTCATCAGGTCTTCTGTCCTTAGCGTTCATCAAATCTATTCTTGATATATTCTTAAAATTCAGGTACAGTATCTTCAAAGTGTGAAAAGACAGATGAGGCTGTGTACTCCTGTAAAGACTGATGGTCTTATAAATCCACAGGGCCAGTTCCACCCTGCCCCATAGAATGTGTATTAGTTGGAACCGACTTGATGGCATTGCATATGGTTGCTGTTGTTGTTGTTGTTGTTTATCTTCAAGATAATATTTTGGTTCTTGTACACAGGTACTAATATTCTTCAGCTTCAATTTGAACTTACACGAGTGATTGATAGTCTGTTCCACAGTTGGCCTCCAATGTAACTTCAGCTGCTAATGTTTAGCTTCTCCACCATCTCTTTCAACAGATATCGTTAATTTGATTTCTATGCATTCTATCTGGAGAATCCACATGCAGCATTCCCTTTTGTGCTGTTGAAAAAGGTGTTTGCAATAGCCATTGGTCTTGCAAAATTCTATCATGCTTCGTCTCCTACTTTGTTTCTATCACCAAGTCATATTTTCCAACTGCTGTTTCTTCCTCTTTGTTTCCAACTTTTGCATTTCAATCACCAATAATTATTAATGCACTTTAATTGCATGCTTGATCAATTTCAGACTGAAGACATTGGTAGAATTCTTCAGTATCTTCATCACGAACTTTAGGAGCTGGTGTATAAATTTGAATAATCATTGCATTGACTGAATTTCCGTACATGTATAGAGATATTAACATATTATAGACAGCATAGGACATGTCAAGATTTTGAAATGTCCTTTTTGCTGACGAATTGATACCCTTCTGTGTTTGCTACTCTTGGCATAGTAAACCATATGACTGTCTGGTTCAGAATGGCCAATTCCAGCTCACTAATGCCTAGAATATTCATCTTGTAGTAGTCAGCTAATCTGGTGTCAATTTGAGGATTAAGAGTGGAGAGGTGGGGTCCTGCCTGTCAATCTGGAGATAGCCAATGAGATCTCTGTGTGGGTATGGCCTTCTCCTAAGAATTCTGGGAAATGTGGCAATTACGTCTCCGAGGCAGAGACACTGTCTCTCTCAGTTCACTCCCTTGGAGACACTCGACTGACAAGTCTCACTCCCATGAGACGTCCTTGAAGAGAAGCCACATGGACCTACCCTGATGTGGCCAGAAACCTGGACCAAGAGAAGCCATGTGGAGACTCCTGCCAGTGCTGAGATGCTTACAATGCCACTGGATCCAAAGACTTTCTACCCACTGTCCTGTGATCATCCTGCATTCAACGTCATTGCATGAGTTTCTTGAGTCTGAAGGATTTTGAAGATTGCTGTCAGACATATGGGCTAATATCAGACTATGGACTTGATCTGGACTGGGCTGGGATGTTTTCTTACAGTACAATTACTCTTATATAAAACTCTCTCATATACATATATGCGTGCTTAAGGATTTGTTTCTCTTTTCTACCCAAAGTAATACAATCGTTATGCATCCCATTTCCTTTTTGGTGACTTAAAATGATCCTACATTCATATTTTGTACATATATTCCAAGTTCTAATTATTAAGAGATGTTTACAGCTGTTTCTTCTCATTTGAATTTGGTTCCGTGAGCAAAAGAAGTCCCCAAAGTGTACTCCATGCACAGCATTACAGTCAACTGAACTTTGAGAAGGCAGATCTTCACAGTCACATTTTTTAGACTGAGGGCCTTATCGTCTGACATTATATCTGGCAGTGCTCCACTGCCATTCAGAAGATTTACAGTGGCTAATACCTCTAAAGCAGACAACGTATTCCTTCTTCCTAGTTTGTTCTTCGCATAGGAGCTCTGCTGAAATCTGTTCACCTTGAGCGACCCGGCTGGTATTTGAAATACCAGCGACCTAGCCTCCAGACTTACAACAATACACCCACCACTACAGCACAACAAACAGACAATACCTTTAGATGTTTTCTACAAAACATAGTGAAATCCAATGTCAACTGTGAGGTAAAAAGGGGAATGTTAAGATCCTCTCCAAAAGATTTACTCTTGAAATTTTGCAACATAACATTCTCCCCCACTTCCCCTCCCCAATATTTAAGTATCTGTTTACAAATCATACACAACTTCCTGGAAAGTCATAAGATGGGGAGGGAGGCTAAGGAAGAAGATACCCTATGCTATACTGTGTGCGTTGATAGAACCACTTAAGGTCCCGTGATCCTTCTGGCATTATCAGAAGCTAGTGGAAGATGACTCAGGTTACGAGAATGGAAGACACAGACACTTGTGTAAATTGGAGCACTTCTGTGTGATTGCACCCCCTGAGTCAGAGGTGAAGCAGCAGAACTTGGAGAAGAGCATGCACAGGCAGCTTCATTAATGTTGCTGACAGACCTCTGTTAATTAGCCCCTCTGGAAGGAGAGCTTTTACTCTGGAGGTTACAGGAAGGAGAATCCTGGAAGGAGCAGCTGTTTGTGAATTCCCAGGGTCTGGTGATGTCTTTCAGCTTTGGCGTCTAAGGGTTACTCCATCTTCAGGTCAGAGATCTTTCCTCTCCTAACCAGATAACATTGTTTAGGTAGGTGGTCCAAGGGCCAGCTAATTTCAGAACTGGAAGTTGCAAAGCAGTGGTAACATGCTGTTTTATTGATTCTAAATTGGATCATCATGCAATACGCGATGTACTTTGTAGACAAAAACACCAGCCTTGGTGTATTTAAATAAATAAAGATGCTTCAAAGTGTTCACTTAGCCAAATAATGCTACTTTTCTGAATGCATGGTTGAAAGGTCCTGTTTCGAGTGATCTTGGGATTTGTGAAACATGAATCCCAGCCTTTCAAGAAAATGTTCTATCACGGGCATCGGGAGAAAGTCTAAAGAAGCAATTTGAAAACTGCTTTGAATAATAATTAAATTTAAATCATGATCACATTGAAGGGGACAGCACTCACTTGGACAGTTATGCTCGATGCGTTACTCTCCAAAGCCAGACACAGGAGATGATTTGCACATAGAGTCTCTGTGATTGAGATTAAATGTGGGCTGAAATAAAACGGGATCACCCACTCCTTCCCTCCAACAGGACCTTGCCATATCAGGTAACAGCATCTCTCTGGCCCAACAATTTACATCCTGAAAGTCTTCCAAGCTAAATAAGCATCCAGTTTATGCACTTTGCCTCTTAATTTCCACATGCACCTTCTCTTGCTAATCTAAGAATATTCCAATAAAATATTTCATTTCTGGGACTGCAAACTTCAAGGTCAAGTATCTGAACTCACCATCCCCATCTCAGGAGACCAATGAGGAATTCTTCTCCCATAAAGATTTTCAGTGGCTTTAATATTTAAAACAATGATTCGAATCATATGATTTCCTTTTTTGCTATTAGTATAACTATAGTGTTTGGGGGTGTTTTTTTCCTGACCATTTTTCTTCAAGCTCATTTTCAGCCACTTCTGTGGGTGTTAGCTCAGTATGTCAAGAAATGCTTTTGAATGTGATTATTATCTAGATATCTCATATGTTTCCCAGCTAGTGACTGTGGTAGTTTTATAATATGGTGTCAATTAGAATGAAGGGAGGCTGAGCCCCAGTGGCGTAAGTGGTTGAGTGTGGGGCTGCGGCCCGCGGGCTTGGTGGTTCAAATCCAGCGGTGGCTCTCAGGAGCAGCGCTAGGTATCTCCCACGACCACCAGAGGGCAGTGATGCCCACAAAACAAGAATGAAGGGATTATGTGTAGTCTGTCAATCGGATCATAGCCAATGAGACCTGTGTATCTGTTTACAAATCATACACAACTTCCTGGAAAGTCGTAAGATGGGGAGGGAGGCTAAGGAAGAAGATACCCTATGCTATACTGTGTGCGTTGATAGAACCACTTAAGGTCCCGTGATCCTTCTGGCATTATCAGAAGCCAGATCCTTCTGGCATTATCAGGGAATGGCCTTCTCCTGAGGATTCTGGGAACTCCTATATTTCCGCCTTGAGGGTAGGAGACACACTTTCTCTGGACTCACTCCCTGAAAGATTCTCTACAAACAAGACACATGAAGCCATGCTGATGGCAGCGAGAGCTCCGGAACTGTAAAAATCATGTGGAGGTCCATGCCGGCACTGAGCTGCTTATAATGCCTCCAGATCATAAGACTCCCCACCCACTTGTCTTTGATCTCCCTGAATTGGACATCATTGCATATGTTCTGTAAGTCTGAAGAGGAATTTATAGATGGGTATTGGACATATGGGCTAATATCAGACTTAAGGACTTGATCTGGACTGGGCTAGGAGGATTTCTCAATATTCAATTGCTCTTGCATATAAAGCTCTCTCTCCAGCACATATGAGTATTTTATATATACAGGGTTTATATATATATATACACACACACACACACATATATATACACATATATATCACACAGATATGACAGTTTGTGATTCTCTGCTGCCTTCATATTATACAGGGTAATGATCCTTGAGAATTAAAAATACATATTTAAAAATGAACAAACAAATGTTTGCTCATTCACATCAGACACACTTGAGTTAAAAATAAAATATCAAAATTGGTATTATGAAGAGGAAAAAAGAACACCACATTTTTTGATGCATTTGGGCCACAAAATAGGTTTGTGAGGAAGCAATCCCTTAGTGAGTTTAAGCTTTGTTTTCCTCTCTTCAGCTTTTGCCTGTCCTGGCTAAGCAAACAGTTGGGGGAGAGGGTAGAAGTGCTCTCAGGGCGGTCTTGCCAGATAAAGTCAGCCCAGAGTTTCTGCCAGCTTGGGCATGAGCGTGGGAGGCCACCTGTGGTTCTCAGCACAGCTGTTTGGTAGAAGGCCAGCCAAAGCCCCATCAGTGCGATGGAGGCAGGTGGCCAGTTAGGCGGCCAATACATTCTGGCATGGGCTGAAGGAACACCTGCCTCCACTCTGTGGACCCACCACAGAAGGTCAAAGAATGTGCTTGCTGGAGGCCACCTGATTGCCAGTGTTTTTTTTTAAGCCCCCATGGTCCTGTTCTGATGGAAACAGAGAGAAACCCATTACCCTGAAGCCAAGACAAAAATCATTCTGCTCTTATGTTGAAATAGGTCAGCTGGGCCGTCTGGCCTGTCGGAAAACTGGTTGGGCCCCTGACATATAGGGACATGTTCTGTGCAGCAAGACCATACATTTCGAAACTAGTGAGACCTTCCCAAGCTCTAGGTCAGGGGTCTTCAAACCATCACTCATGGGCCATATGTGGCCCATCAAGGGCATTTATCTGGCCCACCAGGTGTTTTTGCCGCCGCTGCTGTCCTGCTTAGAAGCCAACTCATCCCAGGTCCACAGTGAATTTGTTCCTAGTTTTTTGGGTTTTTTTTTTTAACGATAGTCTGGCCCTCCAACCGTCTGAGGGACAGTGAACTGGCCCCTGTTTAAAAAGTTTGAGGACCCCTGCCTAGGCGCTTGGTCGTCTGCCGCTCTTGTTGCAGGATGTTCCTCACCTTCTGTGTTCTCCTTTTCACAGGAACTCTAATCCTGAAATCACTGTGGACCCTCACCACTCATTTGGTCACCAAACCCCAAAACCAAACACACTGTTGATGCTGACTCTTCATGACCCTATAGGAGAGGGGAAAACGACCCCCTGTGAGTTGCCGAAACTCTAACTAGGGAAGTAGAAAAACCCATATTTCTCTGAGAAGCAGCTGGTGGTTTTGCATTGCTGACCTTGCTCTTAGTTTAGCAGCCCAACTCTTAGGCCCTCTGTCACCAGGGTTCCGGTTCCGGCCACCAGACAGTGGAATTTCAATGAAAACACCATCACTTACTCACACTGGAGCTACCCTTCCATCTTTTCCCGAGACCTTGGGCTCACTGAAAAGAGGGCCACCCTTTATTTTGACCTGGTGAATAGGTTCCCTCTGGCAGCGTTGAACTCTCCACCTAAGATTCACCTGGTGTACACAGAGCGAAACTTTAGTTAGGCTTTCTCTAACAACTTACTCATTTTCTCTGAACCTCTGCAACTTGCTCATTTCCCCTGACACTCGGTGTTAACAGCTGTCAACAGTGATGGAGCACCCATTCAGGAGACACTGTAACCCACTCAAGCAAAGAATTTAGATGTGTAAGGAAGGAGGCGACACAGTTCATCACCACAAGTTGGTTATGTAAAATAGCCATGATCTAGAGGGAGAGATCCACAGTGGGCCTGGTCCAGGGCTGGAAATTCTCCCTGCCACCTTTGCTCAGGATCTCGGAACATCATCTCACAGTTACTGCTCGATCATTGGGAATTCCAAAGTCATTCATAAGGAAGTCTGCTTTCTGTAAGTGTCCTTTCTGGGGGACAAAATCCAGATCCCTTCAAGAAGTACAGAGGCCTGGAGCTAATGAGAGCCACTCACTGCTGAGTACTTGGTCTGAGGAAAGCAGTCTGATTTCTGGGAGGCTTTATACTGTGAGTGGGTTCGTTTATTCTCTCATCGAAAGCCTTACCTAGAAGGCAAAAATGTCCACCCTAGATCCAAGAGGATCATTTTGGATTGGATTTCACAAGTCTTAGTGCTTTGACCATTCTACTTGTATAGCCAGACATGATGTTCTATCCCCAGAGGTAGATGGGAATATTTAAGCTCCCCAAACACTTGCGCCCCAGTGGACTGTGTGACCATTGTGCATAGTGTTGTTCCAGTGAGAACAAGTATGATAGTTTGTGTCTGCCTGGCTACACCAAGAATGGCAGTGGTTTGGCAGTTGATTCCTACCCTATAATGTGACCTAATCTGATCAACCCTATGATGCAATCTGCTGTGAACCAAACAGTTACTCGGGCTATAGTCTTGATGATATCTCCTTGAGAGTGTGGCCTATGTAATACTTCAGCAGACTTTGGGAGACTTCACTTCTTGCTGGCCTGGATCCCACATCTGTCATATCAATCTCTGGTTCCTGAGCCAATAGTGTGCCACAGTTCCTGCAATGTTGGGCACTATCAATGGCCTGTTATATTGCCTGCCAACCCTTGAAGTCAGCATTGCCTACTGACCCTGGCTGCATTCAATTCTGCCAGCAATGGGCCTGACATGCTGACACCCATCAGTCAGTGGTTTTCCTGTTGTGTCTTTCTGCTTCCTAGTCTGTTGACCCTAGCACCTGCAAAGTCCAGGAAGAGCCTCCATTGAACCTCTGATCCATAGATTTAAATCAGACTGGGCATACCTACTCCTACAACTGTGTGACCTATTTTTTTCTATATACTTAAGTATATACCAGTAAGGGTCACTGGTTCTTCTTCTTAAGAGAACCCAGACTAACACAACAAAACATTACAGTGAAATTAGCTTTCATTGCCCAGGCAGTTCAAGGTTTCTGAGGACTAAGGGGAATACTCTAAGAACAATGTAAATGTAACTTAGAATTTGCCCATGGAGTGAAGCCATGTTGAAAACTAGTTCCATTTCTTTCTCAAATATCATCTGTGGCTAAAACAAGGACAGGAAACCCTCTTAGGAAGATAAGGCAAAAAGACCATTTTATCTTTTAAGTTTCAGATTAAGGTTTTGAATCTGAGGTTCAAAACTCTTGTGAACAGTTTCTCTTTTGAGGGGAAAAAAGTGAGTTTATTCAACACATTCAGATGACATTAATGAGTCGGTGTTCCAAGCAGAGGCTACCTGGCATATATATATATATTTTTTTTAATTCAGTGACAGACCTTTATTCTTTTCTGTTACCACTTATTTAGAATTTTCCAGTGTCCTAAACCGGGATTTTATTGTTGGTTTTCTCCCTGAATTACTTTTCTCTTTCCTTCTTTTAAAAGTAAACTATCATCCTATCTGTGATAGTTACATAACCTGGTGTCAATTTGTGATTTAAGAGGATTAAGAGTGAAGGGATGGAGTGTAGTCTGTCAATCGGGTCATAGTCAATGAGGCCTCTGTGTGAGCCTGGCCTTCTCCTGAGGATTCTGAGAACTCTGATATTTTTCCTCCTTGGAGGCGGGAGACACACACTCTCTCTGCTCACTCCCTGGGAGATACTCTACTGCCAAGACATGGTTCTACAGCCTGGGAGTTGGAGAAGCCACATGGACCTACCCTGATGCAACCAGACCATGTAGAGACCCCTGCCAGGACTGAGATGCTTATAACACCACTTCCAACCCACTGGCCTGTGATCCTCCTGCATTCCGCATCATTGCATGTATTTTGTGAGCCTGAAGAGAACTTTACAGATTAGTAACAGACATATGGGCTAATATTGGATTTGTGGACTTGATCTGGACTGGGCTGGGATGTTTTCTCAATGTTCAATTGCTCTTATATATAAATCTCTTTCTTATGTACTTGAGTGGCTATGAATTTGTCTCTCTAGTCTACCCAATTCACACATTTTTGTTACCAAAATGAACACCCAACTTCCTATTAATGTATTTAACAGAGGCTTACTTGTCTTCAAGAACATAAGAGATGTAGGATAGTCCCAGAAAACTCTGGAGGAGCAGAATCCCAATAGAGTACTGAGGCCCCTAGGGATAAGCCCCTAAGCATAAGGGTAATGCCGTCAGATAATATTTGAAAAGGACAAAAATATTGACCAGAAGCTTGGAAATAGTTGTTCATGGGACTAAATCTGAAGAATCTAAGCTGGTGCAAGTCTTGATTCTTGTCAGACTCACAGCTCCATCCCCAATGGAACTATCCTTCGCTACCAGAGTGGGAGGTTAAAATGGTCGTTGTATCCGGTTTTTTCAATAACTCAACATCCAAAGTACTTTTGCCACTGTATTTTCCTGGGGTAAGCTTGGAGAAATATTCACTTAGTGTCATCTAATCATCTCGCTTGACCTAAGCTGATTTCTTCTACTGTGTGAGATTGAATAAGTGTATACAGAAATGTGACGATGGACAGAATCAAGCAAAGTCCACCATATTACATCATGCTATGTAATTGAGGAAGGAACAAAGTCATTGTATAAGCACCCCAATAACCCAAGAATGGTCATCTTTATAATAAGTGTCGAGTTCCAAAATGTTTTTTTTATAATCTTTACATATGATAATCTTCAATTCAACCCACAGCCGAACCCGACTAAAAGCCAGAAACAATGCCTGAATGTACAAAAGCAGTCCCTTCAAATGTCTATGCTCCTGATGGACCTGAGAAGAAAAATCCTTCACACATTAAGTCTCTTGTTCAACACCTCTACTGTCAACCAACACTCTTGGATCTGCCTTTGTATGAAGGAATTTACATGGAGGGCAAAGGAAGAAGAAGACAGGCTCCGAAAAGAGTTGTGAGCCAACCGATCGAAGGTGTGTGACAGTAATTCATCTTGAATTTCTTGATCCTCTCAGAATAACTGTCTGGTAGTATCAGGAATGATAGCTCCACCCAGAAACATCTGACTGAAGCATTCATTGACAGATGTCATGTGAGAGGGTACTAAAGATGCCCTCAGTCCCTTCAATCCAGGATCACTTAGATAGCACAATTTTGTGGTGTCCCTTGTGGGAGAACTCTTCCTACTGCAATGGAACACCAGGTTTTCAAGAAATGTGTACGGAAAATGTAGCAGTCTGCCTCTGTAAATAGAGAAAGCCTTGAAAATCCCAGAGGGCACTGCTCCTCTGCCTTACTGGTGTCAACTTAGTGGCAATGGGTTTGGCTTTTGTTTTACTTCAGGGAATAGACAACTTCCACTTGAATCATTCTTACAAGTTGAATTTTATTTTTACTAAATTATCTATGTTAAAAAAAAAAATCTGTGCCTGGTGTGGAATTTCACTCCATCAAGTGTTACAATGTCTCTGTCTTTTCTTTTCTTTTTTTCATTACAAGCAGGAGAATGGATGTAGGACAGGTGTTAGGAAACACGGCAATAAATTAGAATATAATTTACAAAAGGACAAAAAGTAACAGTGTACCACATTAATACTGAGTATAAAATAATAAGCAACAACTAATCACAATAATACAAAGTTATTTCATTCTGCATTATTAAGGATACCTGGGTAACATTCACGCCATTAGAAAAAGTTCCTAAGGAAATGGACTGTCGGGAAGTCGTTTGCATCTCAAGGAGTTGAATTAGCCGGGGACCTTTAGCCTTCCATCTATTTTCTGAGACCCTCATGCCAGTGGCAGACACAATGCTTAGCAGGCGGGATCCAAGTCCCTGTGGGATTTCCGAAGAAGCACAGCTCACTACTTTTGGAGGGCCTCGCCCTGGCTACCCAACCAATACTGACAGTCCTATGATTATATAGGAAGAGAGCATCATTGAGCCGTGTGGCAGGCGAGAATAGCAGCGGTATTGTGATGTCCTGTGGAGTGTGACTCCCCCCCCCCCCCCCACTCAGGGATAAACTCGGGTCTAGGTGAAAAGGTCTGAATCCCATTGGCTTCTGTGCTGGATGACATCCAGAGAGTTCTCTGCTTTCTGACCCAGTGGAGCTCTCCCCTGTCCCGGAGGGAATGCCGCCCGCCTCCCTGCTCTATTAGCACCAGTTGGATCATGAGGCAGCACCGTTTCCAGGTGAGGTTTGGAAAAAAAAAAATAGCCTTCAGCTATTCATGTAAAACAATCTTTCTTGAAATAGAAACAGGAGCTGATATTTATGTTGGTGCCCTGGGGAAAATCAGATCCTGATA
This sequence comes from Nesogale talazaci, assembly GCA_004026705.1. Classification (NCBI taxonomy): domain Eukaryota; kingdom Metazoa; phylum Chordata; class Mammalia; order Afrosoricida; family Tenrecidae; genus Nesogale; species Nesogale talazaci. The sequence goes on from PVJH01000120.1 coordinate 374,193, forward strand.
ACAAATCTATGCCTCAAATGCCATACGTGTTAGCTTTCCTTCCTTTGACCAGGGCGTGTTAGCACCACGTTGCGGTTCCATAAAAAGAATCAAGGGAATCCAGTGCCAGTGCTGGTACTAGTCCTATAGGCCAATGGGTGGCTCTACCTTGGCCGAATAGCTACAGTGGCATTTGGGTTCCATAGAGAGGGCCCCCACTGGGCACTCCTGTGTATCACTGACAGCTCTCTGGAGAGCTTGGGGACGTGAGCTATATGGCTGTGAAAGAAAGCAGGTGACAAGATAAATGGCCATAACTGAGCATGCCTACTGTCCATCAAACAGGGAAGCACCAAAGTCACTATTCCTTTCTGAAAAAAAAAAATCTCATTCACATTAGGTCAAGGTTTATGTGAAATACCTTGCATGAGGTGGCAACACATAGATTTAAAAATGCTCTTAACTGCATGTATTCTCCGTGCCAAGTAGCCACTCAGGGGCACACGTGGCCTATGTGTGATATACGTCAGCAAAGGAAGTGTGATGGACAGCCGGGGTACCTGCAGTGAGGTACATGAGTCCAAGAATAAAAAACGTTAATGTCAGCAAGGACCCCACCCTCACTCTAAAAATTAATCTATGTGTTGAGTCCTCTGATGAGTAGGATGTGAAAAGTTGAAGCTAGAGAAAATGTGAGCTAATCATTTAAATTCAAGTGCATTTGACTCTGGACTTTGACCCGTCTAAAGAAACGGAGTTTTACATTTCATTACCATTCCGCGTATTCCTACAAAGTACAAAAGTCTGGGTTGGGTGACTATTTGAATGATGTATTTTGGTCTCTAGGCTTCATGAGTTTTTCGTCTTTGGTTGGTATCCCTTGCCTACTTTAAAACACATAGAAATAGCAGATTTATGTGAAAGCACAGTCATCTATCCACACACTCAACGTACATATACACACACTCGCATCCACGCACTTGCTTTTGTATAAATAAATGCCCTTCCACCATTATCAAAGAAGGGGCATCTGGAACCCATCATAATTGTCAGCAAATTGCAAAAGGGTCGGCCTAGTTGTTACCGAACCAGTTGGTCTTCTGCATGGTATCCTATCAGTCAGTTCCACATGCGTGCAACAATCCAACAATCTCACAGGGCAGAAGGTGTTCTGTGACTGGGAAGGTAAACACGAGAGAGCTGGGGCAACTCAGATAAGAACTTAGGCATTCTGCACGATGGCAGCAAAGGGCCAGGTCCTTCCGTCTCTACCATGCCTCAGGTCTGGCCTTCCTGTGAGTTTGAAATGCTTTCCTCTTAAAGTTTTAATGGAAATTTTAGCTTCATTTGCACAATGGTAAGTGGGCCACAGCCTGTTTGCACTGGATTTATAGACTTGCACAGCTGCAGAAACCGATGCACTGCTTTATACTCGGTCCCTCCTTGTTGTTCGGTTTAATATAGTTTTATATATGGCTCACAGCAGTGTTCAGAACAGGGGGATTATTCCTAAGGAAATTAAGTGGAATGAAGAGAAATCATACAAACTTTCATGACCGCTGATTTATAATTGCTCCTTACATACAGTTCAAAACCTGCTTTATAATTTAGATTGTGGTGCGATTGCAGTGAGATAAAGTATAGCAAATATTTTTTTAAGCTATGACTTGAGATTTCAGAATCTTCTTTACTTCCATAGTTGACCAAGTCATAGCAGCTACATTTTAGACAGTTTTAAATACAAATGGATTCAGTGTCATTGCTAAGTCCATAATAAAAATTATCTTAATGGTCCAAGGAGGTAAACAGGCTATTGGATGTACTCGAAAGAACGCCAACGTTCCACAGTAAGCAAGTCTCCCTGTGCTGCTTGGATCTCTCCAATCTGGCATTTCCCCCTAATACCGTGTCCAGCACTTTGGATCAATAAATCCCACTTCACAGAAGTTAAAATAATATTGAAATCCTGTCAGCTAGGGCTGACCAGTGGTTTCGTTTTCCACAGGGTAATGCATTGGTAAGGACCTCAATCCTCTTCCTCTGGGTGGCTCTCTTTGATGGACACACTTCCTCGATGAAATGACAAGGCTCTCTCTCTCTGGCTTTCCGTGGGTCAGTGTCCTTGGCAGGTCTTACAGCACATCTGTCTGAAGTATGCTCGACTGCAGAACTTGAACTTCAGCACCAGTGGGCAATACGCCACTTTGTTCACATCTTTGCACTCTAACAAATGGGGGAAGAAGATAGAAAACAATTAGAGGCACATAAACAAGCCGATGAGGCGGGAAGTTTCACTGGGAAGTACCCTACCCCCACCCCTCGTCCACCCCCCCCCCCCCTTGCTCCAACCTACCTTGGCTTACACATGCATGTGGTTTTTGTTTTTGTTTTTTAAGCAGCGTCTGTCTGGTCCAGCCTACCAGAAACATTCTTTTGATATATTTTAACACAAATTGGGGGGCGTGTGGAGGGGGGGTGGTGAATGTCTGCAAAGCGTTTCCTTCAGACTTTTATAAGTATGGTGTGTGCCCACTGTGTCTTGAAAGAATTCCCATTTGTTGGGATAAGTGATCACTTTAGACAGCTTGGAAACATGAGTCATTTTTCTTACAGCACTTTTAGTGCTTCTTTCTCAAGGGTTATTTTATTCGGCAGTGCAAGGTTACCCAAAATCAAACACGAGTTGGATTGTTTGATACCGAAGTACACGTGCCTCAAGAGAACGACGTCTGCGTCTGTGAGGCCCTGGGCTGTGCCGGGGAGGGTGTAAGGGACATCAGAGAGTGGTCCCGAGTCCGCCACTGCACAGACAAAGAGGACAGCGCTGAGGGCTTGGCCTCACATGGCAGCAGTCTGTGGGCTATGGAAACATGTAGACATGTCTTTTTTTCATTTGGAAGCGAGACATGGCCTCCTTTTTTCCTATGAGTATTTTCTCCTCAGTACTAGCATTGCCACAGATGAAGGCTGAAGTTTTGACGGCCAGAAGGTGAATAAATGATTCTTTTCTCACCGCCCCTGGAGGTGGACTGCAGAGGGGGGCACCAGGCCTAGAGAAAGGCATGCAGACCTTGGGTTCTTAGAACCCCCCCCTCACCCCCACCCCCACCACCCCCCCCACCTTGCTCAGAATGATATCCCTCTCCACTCTGCTGGTCACTTTTATCTGGGGATTAAAAAAAAAATACTTGGTAATCCTACTGATTTAATTTCCATATGCCTCCCAGAATCAAAGTTCCACCCTCGTTTTTCCAGGTGGTAATACTGAAGCATATTGGGTAAATTGTTTAAGGTCATAATTACGAAGTAGGCGGAGCACTAGGTACAGTGTGTGTGTGTGTGTGTGTGTGTGTGTGTGTGTGTGTTCACTTGTTTGCTTCCTTATTCTGCTGGGTCTGTCCTGGCTGCAGAGGTAGACTGAAACTGCCAGGTCAAGCACGGGCGCCTGAGAAGGTCAGAGGTAAAGAAAAGGGGACACTTCCCATTCTTGTTCTGGCAGAGTACGTACCATAAGCCCTTTTACTGCTTTCACTAAAGTGAGTGAAAATCTTTCCAGGAAAGACTTCAAATGTGAACCCAGCACCTCTGAGGCCTCTGCAGAGGACAACTCTGGCCCATCAAATTCTCTTTAGGATGTAAGGGACACAGAGAAGGGAGTTGGAAATTTGAAAAGCAACTTCACAGTAGGATGAGCGACACATGTTAAGTACTTGGCTGAAAGATGGTAGGAAGTCTGTGATGATCTTTAAACTCTATGCTGAAAAAAAAAGAAAAGAAATCCAAGGGTATTCAGTGGGTCCCGTTGGACTTTTAGGTAAAAAGACTTATTTTCACTTGGAAGTCATTTAGTATGGTGTTTCATCTTTCCTCTCTCACTCTCCAGACCAGAGAGTGACCAAAGGAGTTAAGACGGCAAATATTTCTGCGGGGGACCAAAAACCCATCCTTAGTGTTACCAAGAGCAGACTCTTGCCAAAGTAATGCAATGATAAAAGTAACGAGAAAAGTTGGCATATCTCTGCTGACACAATGTCACTCAGCTTTGTACTCTAGCGTCATCCTGAAGGAGGGGCCAGGCAGCCGCAGAGAGGGCTGTTCTAGTGTCTTCTGCAACAGGGCCTGGTGCAACGGCTTATAATACAAAATAGACTCTAGCTTTGCCTTAGTGGGCAAGGTAGAAAAATGATTTCGTTGATCAGCAGATAGAAAAGAATGGGTTATTGTTCCCTTTAATCACTCAAGGAAATAAAGTTAGAAGCCAGACTGCCTAGGTAACTAACCCTAGCACTTCCATTTACAAATGCTATGACTGTGAACAAATGACTTAAACCCTCTGTGCCTCCATTTCCCCCCCTCCCCTATAAGTTAGGGATGGGTGTGATAGCTACTCACACATGCAGGGCATAGGCCCACATATGCCCTGTACATCGCCGAGGATCACATTTGAGGCATAGAATGTACTCAGTGAGTGTAAGGCTTGTTTTTTTTTTTTTCCCAAAGAGGGTAAGTCTGAGTTATTGTTATGATAACTAGTAGGGAAGATCTTTTATCAGTTGTTTACAGGAAAGAAAGCAATAGGTTCAGCGATGGACATTCCAATGAGGGTGTGCTACATAGCGTTAGTTAGCTTACTAATGAGAAAATATTACTCTAAAGAAACAAGTCAGCATCAAGACAAAACAAAGAATATTTCCTGGAGCACAACTTTATTGTGAGATGTATTACTCTATTGTTGGAAGAGTTAGTAGGCCAGGAAAATTCTGAGCTGGGCAAAATGTAAGCAATGCACCAAGTTTTCTAATAGATGTAAACTTTGGAATCTGATTATTTTATTCATATATCACTAAATTGCTTACCCCCACCACCACCAACAACCCCACTTACTCCTCACTCACTCACTGAGGTTATGAATAAATTTACACAAGTGGAGATTCTGCTCCTTAGGTGGGTACGAGAAATAAGATCTCTCGTCTCCTACACAGAGGCCTAGAGTCCTGAGGCAATCTCTAACCCAGAGGTAAACTGGAAACCAGCTGCCAGAGTGTCCCGCTCTGAACCTCTCGCTATCCCTATTAAATCAGTCCCCAAGTTGAATGAAAGCAGGAAGCCATTCAGTCCTCTTAAGCAGGAAACTTCAGGAGGGTGTGGACTAAATTATAAGATGTCCTACACCAACACCCACTAGCACCACAACACAGCAGTAAGAAGCAGAGGAACTCTGGAGTCAGACAGGCCTCGGGATGAATTCTGGCTCTGCCACTTGCTAGTGTTTGCTTATATTTTGCCAAGTTACTTCACCTCTCTAGACCTCGGTTTTTGTCATCTGTAAAATGCAAACTACTTTCAGACCTGTTTATAGGGTGCTATGAGGCTGACATGAGATAATGCATGGGAAGCACATAGTCCAGCCCCTGGCACAGAGTCACCACTCAGATGACAACCCCTCCTTGTGTTCACCTCTGAGATATTTCCTTCTGAGAACAGTCACCATATATTATTTCTCTGAGATCTCTATTCAAGTGAATGTAGACAGTTGGGGTCATATTCATATACATAAGCAAATTACCAGAAACAGGTCAGTTATGATGGAGAGTGGGGAAAGAACTGGAAAAGATCAGGGTTGGGAGATTTGTGGGACTCAAACAAGGGGATGAGATATTAAATTGGAAACTGGTTTTGCCATTTAGGACATGCCTGATGGACAGCATCAGTATCTTTGACTTGATGAAAATCTACTTATCCAGCCAACCATGTCTTGTTTTCATTATCTCACGGAATTCTACAAGTGCTTAATTCAGAAATAATAGCATTAAAACATGTTGTTTACCAAGTGTCCCTATATAGTATAGATGCTTATAGATATTGACTTCTTTTAGGTACATACAAACTCAGCTACTGATAGATAACAGAGATGAAGCTCAAAGGGGCCACAAAACTCATACTGGGTCACACAACTAGTTGGTCCAAGAGCTGGGGCCAGAATGCAGTTTTGTCTGACTCCAAAGCCACTCTATACCGCCAGCATTCTCAGCAGCTGAGTGCAAAATGGTTTCAGCCTGTCTATCGTTGTGTATTCTTGGCTGCTCCCACAGATGAGAAGTCAACTTTGGGGGGAATCATAGATGTTCTGTTGGGGGGAGGGGTGCTTGCTCTGGCATCTTTGAGAAGGGGGAAAATGTTCTTTAAAAGGTTTCTAGCTCACAGGCATTTAGAATAGCTTGTTGGAATCCACTCAATGACAATGGTTTGAGTGTTTGCTTTTTGAGTGCTGTTCTTCAGCTCAATCTTCTTCTATAAAATGTAAAGTTATAGGAGTCGAAAAGATACTTTTAAACATGCCAAGGAGTTTTAAAACACCATTACAGCAACAACAAAACCGAATGCCATCCTAATATCCATTTTAAATTATAGGGGTGCCTTCATTCCATCACTTTCAGTTTAGCTGTAGGGGATGACTGTGGATGGACTCATTGGGATGGTGCAGAAGTGTTAGTGAGGAGAGGGGAATGATAAACTGCCTCCTGCCCAACCTCCTCCGAAAGCATGAAGTCATGTTCCCACTCACATGTGGAGCCAGCATACTATAGCATGTACATGAGAACACCCTTCCAGAAAAGCCAGACACACATTCTATTTTCACATCAGAATCAAAACAACCGATCCTTGTCTAACCGATCCTTGGGACTGGTTTTAGTGGTTAGTGCCGTTGTGGCTGTTCTGACTCCTGGTGTCGCCAGGGTCAATAGAACATAAAACACGGCCCAGCCCTGTGTCATCCATGCGTCCTTTGCTATGGGCAAGCCCACGGTTGCAGCCACCGTGGCAGTCCATCTCATTGGGACCTTCGTCTTTGTTTTTGACCTTCTGCTTTCTCAAGCACGAGATCCTCCATCAGAGGCCGGTCTTTTCTGATACCACTTTCAAGGTACCTGAGAGGAAGTTTAGCCTGTCCTTGCAGCTAAGGGGAACACTCACATGTCCTAAACACCCAAAGTGTCTCTGTATCCAAGCCGTATACAGGCTGCGAACTGGCAGTTTCACTAGGAGATCTATTAAAAAGAAGAGTCTCTTTGTAATGTAGTTGCTCTGCGAGACCATTGTTCTAAAGGGGTAGTCTTTCCTATTGTATAGTCTCGCATAGAGGTACTTATCTTTACTCTGGTGGAATCCGAGCATCAAGGATTAAAGATAAAGAAACCCGAGTTTCCCTTTCACTGTCTCCTTGTAACAGCAGAGTAAGGTCCCAGATAGACAATGACCAGAAGACACTCTTCTTACCTTTACTCTTGTCAGCCTCATTGGAAGCATTAGAGGCTCGCACTGTGCGCTTTTAGGAGGACTGGATTGAGGAAGAGTTAGATTTCGCTCACAGCCAAGAGCTTTTGAGAGGAATGACAACTTACGGAGAATTATTAACCAAATTCTTTCAGGAGACTTGGGGATAGATCAGATCATAAAGCCAGTGCTAAGGCCCTGCGAGGTAAACTGGACCCCGCACTAGAATCTGAAGTATGCAGGAGGGGTCTCCTTGGTCATCTCTGTGTTGGTGGGTGTTGAGAGATAAAATTAGACAACCTGTTTCATAGGCTACACATGAACCTAGTTATCATGGATGTTCCGATGGGTTTTCCCCAGGTGCTTTACATTAGTCTTTCAAAACTCTGACCCAAAAGACATGATTTAAAAATACTCACACTGGGCTGAGCCCCGGTGGCGTAGTGGTTGTGCGCGGGACTGCGGCCCACTGGGACGGAGGTTCAATTCCAGCAGTGGGGCTGGGCCTCCTACTCCCACCACCGGAGAGCAGTGATGCCCCCCCCCCCAAAAAAAATACTCACACTGAACAAGGGATTGTAGAGTTTAGAGGCAATTGGATTCAGATTCACTGTGACTTCGAAGGCTTGCCTTGGCCCAAGTGGTATGAGACTAACTCCTCAAAGTCAATGTGCTCTTGCATTTATTTTATTTTAGCGATTGCAGCCAATGCTGCCAGACTTGCAACCTTGGAGTTCATGGGGCTACGGAGGGGCACGTCCTTCCACGGCTAGCTTGGCGCGGTCAGTATCTCTCTGCTGAGAACGAAGGTGCTGTGCCTGTAAGCTCCTTATGAAACTCAAGGAAGAACAAATGATGATGGAAGCACCTACGGGTCTATTTCCTGGACTCAAAAAGTACAAACAGCTGGACCTCTGCAAGACTGCCCATGAAAATACCGAGCAGTGAGACGTGAAATGGCAGAGCCCGTGCCTGTGCACGTGGATGTGCAGGGCGGGAGCTGGTGGGAGGTGGGTGGGTGGGTGCAGGGAGGGGGTGTGTACTCGGAGTACTTTCCCTGATCGAACCGCTCTCTAGGCCTTGATGCTTCCCATGTTCAGGCTGGAAGAGGGTGAGGACCAAGTTCTGTTTGGCACCTGACATTCTTCATGGTAATGGGAACAGTCCGTCAGCTTCTTTTTATCCTGGAAGCCCGGGGATATCAGCGATGACATGTTATTCTGACCCTATTTGATCACGGACATTGCTCCATTTGTTTCTCCTCAATCTTTTTAGCGCCTGTTTGTTTTATTTTGTTTATTTACCTTTGTTATTATTTTAAAATCATTTTATTGGGGACTCTTACAGCATATAGCGATCCATACAACCATTGGGTCAAGCACATTGGTTCATATGCTGCCAGCATCCTTCCAAAACATATCGGCCCCTCTCATTGTTTCTTCCCTCCCCCACCATTCCACCCTCAAGAATGCTTGATAAATGAAAGATTATTATGATTTTCTTATCTCACACCATCCACTGTCCTCCTTCACCATGTTTCTGTTGTTCATCTCCCTTGGGGATGCAGCTGAGGGTTCTACATAGATCATTGTGATGAGCTCCCCCCTTTTCTCCCTTCTCCCCCCACCTTTCCCCTACTCTCATGGTATGGCTACTCCCAGGATTGTTCCTGAGAGGTTTCTCTGTCCTGGATTCCGAGTGCTGAGGACTCTGGTTTGTTCCAGTGTACGTGCTCCAGTTCAGCCAGGGTTGTAAGTAGAACTGGGGTCAGGATAGTGGGGTGAGGAGAACTACAGAAAGGTGCAGCACCCTGGCTGGCTCCTCCTCTACTCAGTCTTACTCTCTTAGGGCCACACAATTTAACCTTGAGGTGGTATGATCGTAACTCAGACCCAAACGTCCATCCACCCCAGACAGCCAGGAAAGTGAACCCAAAGGCTGGTGTGGATTATGAGCTCTCTGAAACAGCAAAGAAAACACTGGTTTTCCCCTCCTTCTTAAAACCAAAGTCCTCTAGTGTACATTAGAGGCCACATGAATAGCCACATTCAGGCACTGTTTTTTTGTCCCAGCAATCTTGGTAAGAGATTTGTGGAATATCCCAACTTTCCAAAATCTTTTTACTTCAGAGAGACTGATACCCACCGAAGCCACCTTGAGGTAGTACAGACCAGTAAATCAACATATAACACCCACCCCTTTCTGGGAGTGGTTACTAACTCATGGCACACCATGACTCCTTACCTTACAGCAATCAATGCTAGATGATGCAGCACCTTGTGCTATGAGAAGCTTCAACTGTTCACTGTACCAACAAGGGTGCATGAAGCTATATAAGAAAGTATTAAGATGGCACTTTGCTTAGAGTTTCCTTGCATAAGCTAGTTATAACTGTCATATAGATAGTTTTTTTCATTATTCTGGAGTATTTCAAATGCAATGATACACAATATATCTGTAATCCACTCTTTGTAACAACATAATATTACCCTCAACAGTGGAAATTTTTCAAGATTGTGGCTTTAATGCTTTAATTCTTTCCTAAGGGACTTTGGGAGGAAATAAAGCAAACGTTAAACATGTAACATTCTATTTTACTGGCAAAGGGAGAGAGTAAGCAATGTAAGATATGAAAATAATGATAATTTATAACTTATCAGGGGTTCAGAAGGGTGAAAGTCTGGGGGAGAGGGATGGAAAGGAGGAACTGATACCAAGGACTCAGACAAAAAGAAAATATTTTTAAAATAATAATGGCAATATATGTACAAATATGCTTGATACAATCAATGTATGGAATTTTTATAAGAGCTGTAAGAACCCTCCCCATAAAATGATTTATTAAAATTAAAAGAAAATTTTATTTCCCTTCCTCCTATTTTCCTTTCACTCTTTCCTTTAATTGCTTGCAAAAACAGTGATGTCTCTCTGTGAGTGTGCATGAATGTGTGTGTACACAAACACATATATACTTATATATTAGAGAGAGGGTGGAAGGGGAAATTTATTATGGGTAACATTGTGGAGAATAATAATTCCTTAATATTTCATTGTGTTCATGAGCAACCTGTATACAAGCTCAAAGGCAGTTGTTTAAATGAAAGCAGGGGATATGGAGTCGTTTAAAATCAATAAAGGTGTGTGGCAGAATTAGAACCTTTCACCATACTTATTCACTCTGGACACTGAGCAAATAATCCCAGAAACTGGAAGCTATGAAGCCTGTAGCGTCAATATTGGAGGAAGACCCATTAACAATCTGTGATACAACCTTGCTCATTGAAAGCAAGATGGACTGGAAGCAATTGTAACCGATGAAACACTATAGCCTTCAGTATGGATTGCACCTTAACGCAGAGGAAAATAAAAGTTTCCCCAAGTGGGTCAATAACCACCATTATGATGAACAGGGAGAATATGTTAGTTGTCAAGAATTTGATTTTCCATGAAGCTAAACCTAATGCCCATGGAAGCAGCAGCCAATAAGTCAAGCTAGGTATTAAGTAAACCTGATTTTTTAAAAACAAAAACATAAACCTCTTCCAAATGTTAAAAAGCACAGATGTCACTCTGAGCATTAAAGTGTGCCTGAATCAAATCCTTTTATTTCCAGTCACCTGATCTGCATGTGAATACTGAACAATGAACAAGGAAAACTAAACAAGGAGTGACGGCTTGGAAATCTGGTGCTGACTACAAATATTCATCTGCCATGAGCCGTCTGAGAAACAAAGCTGTGTTGGAAGAAAGAGAACCAGAATGCTCTTTGGAAGTGAGGATGGTGGGGCTGTCTCAGCGACTGGGCCTTGTTATTAGGGGGCCCCAGTGCCTAGAGTAGGACATCAAACTCTCTTCAAGGACATCCTCCTTCCAACCCGTTCCACTCGGCCACCTTGCACATAACATTTTCAATTTGAAGCCACATTTTCCACAAGTTCTAGAGGTAGACATCAGACTTAACTTCCCGTGTCGATCAAAAATTCAACCTGACTGCCATCACATTAAGTTTAATTCAAAATGACATGATAGCACAGACTAGAACTGCCTCTGTGGGTTTCTAAAGCTAAAAATATTTATGGGAGCCAAAAATCTTATCTTGGACTAGTTCGGGGGTCCTCAAACTATGACCCTTGGGCCACATGTGGCCCGCCAAGGACATTTATCTGGCCCACTGGATGTTTTTGCCGCCACTGCTGTCCTGCTTTGTAATCAACTCATCTGGGACCCGCAGTGAATTTGTTCGTAGTTTGTTTTTTCAACTATAGTCCGGCCCTCCAACGGTCTGAGGGACAGGGAACTGGCCCCCTATTTTAAAAATTTGAGGACTCCTGAAGTACTTGGTGGGTCTAAACTGCCACCCTTGTGGTTAGCAGCTCAAAGCAATAACCAGGGCACCCTCCATTGCTTACAAGTGCCTCTAAAACCAAGTCCCTGTCTCTATCTTTGTGACGTCATCTCTATTGCTCAACCAGTTCCCAAGCTACCGTGACCAACTGAACCTTCATGTTTCCATGACTATGCAACTCTTTCTCTACCTAGAATGGACCATTTCTCAATGTGTTCTCAGCAAACTGGCTCAGATGAGGGAGCTTGAAAAAGTTCATGGAAGAATTAAATGAAAATATTATGAAATTTTCCCAAATTTTCCCAAACTTTTTGAAGCCCCCTGATATCTTCCAATGCCCAGCTCAAGTTGACTCAAGTTCCCCCTTGATGTGTCTGTTGAATCACTGCTAGTTCAGGCATCTAGGATCATCTCTTTCTATCTCTGTGTACACATTGTCTGCAACTTCTCAGTCATATTGTACCCACAACTCTAAGGGCAAATGACCTTCAGATAGTCTTTTTTTTTTCCTTTTCAGAGTGTGATTTCTTTTTTTTTTTTAGTGATTTTATTGGGGGCTCTTACAGCTCTTATAATATTCCATACATCATTTGTATCAGGCATATTTGTACACATGTTGCCCTCTTCACTTCTCTCAATGCCTGGCAGAGTATCGACTACATATATAAATAATGATTTTTATGACTGGAACATCTGGCTTATAATACATCACCTGGAGGGATGGCTAGACATGTGCTGAAGCAAGTGGAGGGAGGGTTAATGATAGAAGCTAGATGGCATATTCTCTTAAAACTCTTTTGACTTTTCTGTATGTTAGTGTCTTCACAAGAAAATGTTTGGAGGAAAAAACAATTATTTAAACTATGGTAAATAAAATGATTTTCAGGATTCCTTCCCATTTGTTCCATAGAGATCCTGCTGGAAGACTAAAGAGATCTTCCCTGTTCCGACTCACTCGGGGTGGACCTGAGCTGATTCTCAGTAGCTCTCAGTAAGAGATTCTGTTCATTCTGCTGGGGGCAGAGGGTTCCTGGCAGCCTCTAGCATTACCTCCAACCTGCCTCCCCCAGCTCGTTGAGTTCTCTCTCATCCTCCCTCCCCTCTAGTAGGGATATTTCTTTTCTCCAGACCTAAGGCCCATGAGTCACATCAGCTCATTCTATAACTTTCATGCAGCAGCCTCATCTCTTTTGAAAGCCAAGTTTTCTGCTTTCTCCACATTTCTATAGCTCACAACTTATGACTCAGCTCAACTCTTTGACCTTCTCTTTTCCCCAGGCTACATGCTGGGGTTTTCCAAGGACACATGAAGACTGTGCACAGAACCCTACTACCAAAGTGTGCCAGGGTCCTTCCGAGCTTCCTTAGCATCTGGGCCAAATGCCTCACATAACACCTTCTCCCTTATCTTTCTCCACCCTGCTTCTTTAATGATTTTCTCTGTGAGATTGTGAAATTTTATTAAAATACATTATTCTAAATGTTTTTCATGCACATTCATTTAAATATAATAATAATACATTACTCTAAATGCATTTCATGCAAGTTCATTTAAATACATTATTCATTATCATATTTAAATGAACTTGCATGAAATGCATTTAGAATTTTGATGGTGCATAGCAAAGGCTGGCCACAGTGAACACTAAAGGATTAGCTGTTAAGTGAACAAATGGTTTCAGGTGCTTAAAAGCAGTTTATAAATGCTACTGGGAAGATCAAGAAAACATAAAACAAGCTGGGACAAATATATTATTCATGCTTTTAATCTAATTTTGAGAAAGCTAGTGATTCTCTTTCTTGTAAATCAATTAAGAGTATTTGGGCATAACAATTTCTAAAATTTGTCATATTTTGCAAGATTACCAATTTCCTAAAAATTCTCTCTTTTACTGAGAAGACTGAAAATACTGGCTTACCTGTTTACTTCAGCTTCCTATTAGTAAAAGAGATTTATGCAAGCAATGAAAGGACCAACAGGCATTTCTCCAAATCCTCCAAGAAACCTTCAGATCCACACCAATTAAAAAACTGAGAACATTTCACTAAAACAGAAATAAGTACAAGGATATTCTCCCTAATCTGATAAAATAATGTCACTTAGGATGTGAAGCTTATAGATAGCTTAAGAATTACCTGCTATAGAAAGGCTGTGGGGGAAATTACTGCAGTGACCTAAAATGAAGTTATAAATATAATTTCACCCTATAGCATCTTAGGAGTATCCTTTTTAAAAAACCAGCTCATTCAACAATGTTCAAAACTCAAATTATTGAATTAGTCTGATGGACATGTATCAACTTCTTCACTAATTTTATGCCCAAACCTCCTACAATAACGAATGAGTTAAAGAATAGCATTTAAATGTAGTTGAAAGTGAGCTGCCTGGGAACCCTGTCAAAGCAGGATCTGAATCCTGTCTCTAGGTCTTCCTACTTGTGTAATCCAGACATTTCTGTGCTTCAGTTTCCTCATCAGTCACACCAACTGTCAGAACTGTTGTCAGACTTATATCCATTAATCTGTAAATATGTTGTGTTATTTGCCCTCAAGTTCATTCCACTGGGTGGAGTCCTCAAGGGTTTTTGAAGGGAAGCAGACCACCATGCCTGTCTTCTGCAGCATCTCTGGTTAAGTCTGAAATCCCTTCTATTTAGCAGTAGAGTGCTGAAACGCTTGTGCCCCCCAGGTGTTGGCTTTTCAATGGATCTCTATCACACAGAATGTGGCTCTAATGTAAATCTAGATTTTCTGAATGTCCCTTAACAAAGAGACAAAAAAAAAAAAAAGAAATAGGCAGCATTAGAGCTAGATGTTTTGCTAATTAAATTTTTGATTACAAGTTAATATAGGATGGGAATATACTAAACTATACCTACAATAAGTAAACTGTATTCTCTACATCCTGACACAAAAATGACTGTGCTTCATAAAACCGAATGGCTATGGAAACATCTTCAAACCGTGACTGTGATGGACTACTTTTTATTGTTGTTGGAATCCCTCAAAGTGGTTAAATCTGATCAAAAGGAAACATCTTTTAAAATAAGTTTATGAGTCTACAGTTTTCACTTGAGCATTACAAACAGATAATTTGGTTATATATTTATGGTAGTTGTTTATAAATCATGCCTTTGTAAAAATATATCTGGTTATACCTCCCCCTCTATTTTCATGAGATGGCAGTCTGAACTTTCTGGCAGTCATATTTCTCTCTACTCCCCAATGCCTCTGTCATAGTCCCTTAAACATAGTAGACATTCAAAATTTCTCAAATGAATGTCTAAAATGAAGAAAGCATATTTATTTAGGTGGTGAATAAAAAATTTCAGCATCTTGGCTGGTATACACTGTGGAATAAAGACACGTCCCAATACACAAGAAGAAACATGTCATAGACCAAAGATCTTTGTTCTCCTTTGTAAACAACTACATGATCATCTTTTCCTACTTTTCTACAATAAGAAAATTTGCCTTTGAAACACCAATAGCATCAAGGATGTTCTTTCATTATAACAAACATGGATTTTATCTTCAGGATGATCGTGGTCCCTTGGCTTGTCCAAAAGAAATAAGTGTTTTCACTTTTAAGGGTGGTTCATTAGAAACCATCCCTCAATTCTAGTACAAGATTGGATTGAAAATAAGATTGGATGTAACTCTAGAGTCATCATACACTTTTATCTCTCATTTTATAGTTATGAAGCCTCAGAGATCTAATAAGGGCATATAGTTATACATGCCAGTTTCTTGTATCATGTGTCTACTGTCTCAGAAACAACTTGATGGCAGTGAGAGTGAGTTGGTGGTGCACTGGGTCATGAGTTGGGCTACGAAGCACAAGGTGAGCAGTTCAAAACCACCAGCTGCTTCAGGGGAAAAAGATGAGGCTTTCTATTCCCATAGAGGGCTCCGGTCTTAGAAACTCACAGGGACAGTCCAACCTTGTCCTATATTGGAGCATTAGGAGTTAGAATCGACAAATGGCATTGAGTTTGGTTTTCTGTTCTAGTGCACCAAATGGTGTTCACAAATACTCTATACAAATTATTCTACAAACAGCATCTCGGGGGCTCTCTGAACCCTATTGGGAGTGCCCAGGTGATGCAAGCTGTTAACACTCAGCTGATAACTGAAAGGTGAGACATTTTGAGTCTGCTCAGAGGTGACATAGTTTTGAAAAATTGTCCATTGGAGCACAACCTATAGAATACATTTCTACTGGGACTCACATAGAGTTGCCATGAGTGGGACTCAGCTACAGCTCTGTGTGTTTTTTTAAAGACACACACACACATACACACACACAAAGAAACCCTGGTGAGTCACAATACACATGGTTCTGTGTTCTCAGGTTCCATCTCCATGGAAACTCACCTTCCGTATTGGAAATGGGGGTACTGTCACATTTACTTTCACACTGCTGCATCGATGGAGGCCGAACACTTTCTGGACAGTCACCAGACGCCTGTCCCGTGTAGGAGAGGCATTGCACAGTCCGCATCTGCTGTCCAAGGCCACACTGAGCAGAGCACTAAATCGAAGGCAAAGGATAAAATGAAATATCCTAACAGTCCACAGGGGTTAAAAAAAGATACTTGGTACATTGTAAGCACAGCACAGCATTGTTTTTTAAAGAGCATAGCGTCAGCCATCTTGGAGAGATGGCCAATCATTCTACTAGAGTGCTCCTTTGGAAACTCAAGGGTTGCCTTATTACCATGGACAATAGAATCAATGTTGTTCCCCAAAGAAATCACTGTGGGTTTCTTGAGACATCACATGAACAAGTCCAGACAGGGCTGGTGAGTTGTTCCAGGAGGGAAATGAGAAAATCTTCATGCTGGAGTGGAATAATCAGATTGTAAGGCTGGGAGATCACTGTTGCTCCTTCTCTAGTACAGCCTTGCTGGTACACAATCCAAGGACTGACTGATGGGCTCTGTCCCATAGACAAATGTTAGTCAGGATAATGGCACTCCTTTGGGGCCTGACGATGGGGCTGGCTTTTTTGTTTTTTTGTCTTTTTTGTTTTGAACTGTCTGTTTTTCTAAAATATTGCTAACTACCTGAGAAGTGGACCAGGTGTGAGTCAATTAAAATGTCTCCGCCTTTTTCTAGGCAGGCTTTCTGGCCTGGAGTTACCCTCTGTGTGACTGATCTGCTCTCTAGACTGAAGAATAAGGTGCGGTGTTTGTTCTTTGGGCTCATCACTGTACTACCATAAAGCCAGTGAGTTTTGGTATCAAAGGGATGTGAAGACATGGAGTTGGGAATGTTTGCAAGCCCAAAGAGTAGAAGGCCTGTTGGATTTGTTTGCAAATCTCTTGCTCACAAGACTAACAAAGATACTCATAAAGACACTGTGGTACAAATTTGTGGTAGCAAATTTGGGTAGGTCATGATACCCAGTTGTTTGGCCAAACACTAGTTTAGATGTAGTTGTTGAAGTCTGGCATATTTTTATCAATCAGTTGGCCAGAAGAAAAGCGTAATATGGGTGGCCTCATCCCATAAGATGAGAGCCTTATGAACAAGAAGGGATTTTTTTTCCCCTCTGGGAGTGTTCTGCCTTCAGACTATAAATAAGAAGTTTTGCCAGGACTCATCTCTTTCTGTCATTTGACTTAGGGATTTGGGAATACAAAATTGCAGCATGCCTGACCTATGACTTTGATAATAAGACTTTGGGAATTTCCAGACTATCCCCTGAGCTATGGATTTAGGGATATAAGATTTAGAAACTATCCAGCTTCTCTGTAGTCTAAAGAGTTAAGATTGCCAGCCACATGAAATTACATGAGCCAATTTTCTTAACTCCACCTCCTGCCTTTCTCTCAACAGATAGGTAGGTAAATAGATCAAACAGACAAACAGATAGATAAATCTGATAATTCTTTTCCTTTTAAAAAACTCTAAGATAGGGCTGAGCCCTGGTGGCATAGTGGTTGTGCACGGGACTGCGGCCCACTGGGATGGAGGTTCGATTCCAGCTCCACGGAGCAAAGGCTGGGCCTCCTACTCCCACCACCTGAGGGCAGTAATGCCCCCCCCCCCAAAAAAAAAACTCTAAGATAGGCACTGCTCTATTTTTAAATTTAAAATACAAAATTCACTTCCACTGAGTTGATTTTGATTCATCCCGACCCTACAGAGCAGGGTAAAGGTTCTAATATAGAATGGAAAATCCATGTACTATGGAATTTATTGAAGTTTCTTTGGAGATGTACCTTCACGATTATTTTGAGCTTTAGAAAACTGGGTGGAAAATGTATGTGGGAAGAAAAAGATAATACTTAAAAGAAAAACATCAAAGCAACAGTTGCAAAATTGATGAAATCACAAACATGCAAAAACTTTCAGCCGGCCTTTATGAAACAGTGCAATGACATGTCTACCTCATTCAAAAGAAAGCTCATGAGAACACAGCTGTACTGAGTCTTGAATAGCACGCTATCTCTTACGTACTAGGGAACTGTCGATCTTCTGTAGTGAAACACAGTCTTACATTGATTACATCCACAAACACTCACGTACAAATGCAAAGCATGAATTATTTTATCCTTTTGCCTACCCCCTGGGCTGAGCATAAAGTAGCTGGGGTTTGTTTATTTGTTTGTTTGTTTGTTTGGTCTGTCTACATGAGACCTGAAAAATCACTGTCCTTTCCCAAATGAAATAAACCATGCCCTCCCTAATCCCCAGACAAGCAGAAAAGAAAAAAACCAGATCCATTGCCATGACGTCTACTCTGAGCCCCTAGCAATCTTATTTAATATAAGGCAGACTGGAAGAGCCGCGTGAAATTTCTAAGGCTGTAATTCCTTACGGAAGCAGACGGCCACATCTTTCTAGACAGTTTCTCCTTTAATGTTCACTAACAGTGTTAGAATCCGTGGCGTCCATCAAGTAAGTAGGGAGGAGGTAGAGGTAAGTGGGTGTGCGCATGCAATGCACCACACTCCGATCATATGAAGACGCGTAGATGTTAGTTTTCCTCGCTGGAGCCCTAACAATGGCCAATCAGGAACCTCGAGGTTCCGTCCCAAGGTGCTGCTTCCATGGCCTTACCTGTCCCCAGTCTCCAGTCACCCAGCGAGGAGGGGGGCAGCGGCCCAAACTGCAGCGGATGCGGACAGGAGGTTTGCTTTCCTCTGGGCATTGTGCAGCTGGGAATGTTTTGGAAAGGTCACTGCTCTTGCATAGAACAATCCGATGCTTGAATCCTGGACCACATTTTGGAGTGCACTGGAAATAAAACAAATACTAATGAATAACGACAGTCTAAAGACAGAGTAAAATTTGAGGAAAGTCTTTCTTGGAGTAAATGTGTATTTGGGTATACAATATACATACACATAAAATTCTAGGCAGTCTCTCAGATGTGAAAATTCCTTAAGTTTTTAAGCAGAAGGACTTTTATCTTTTCCCTAAGGTCTTTAATAGCTAAACCCAATGTTTGCTTTTCTTGGCTAACTTCTTTTCTTCTTTTATTGGGGGTAGGTTTATTCTTCTATTCCTCCTTTTGCTTGGCCTCATTCAGCTGTGATAAGATTCTGTTTTTTTGGAATGTGGAATCCTTGGTTTCTGTCTTGCTGGGTGTGGGCTTCTGAAAAGAATTCTTATGTTATTTGTAGACCACAAGAACTTGCCCCCGTGAAGGGAGCTAGGGGTTGAATTGATGTGTGTTCTTATAGTGTGGTGGCTAAAAATATGTGTCTGTGAGTGAGAGGGTTTATTGCATAGAAAACCTCCGTCCATTCAGTTAATCATAATGAATTTGGCCGCTCTTTAGAATTAGGCATAGCCTCCAGATTGAAGCAAATCGCTTCTTCCGATGTATGTCACACACCTTATTTGTCTTTCCTCCAAGCTAATTAAAATGCCTGCTTCTGGAAGTCAGGCTCCCTGGTTCACATCATGGCTGACTGCAGCCTCCCAGCCTTCCCTGGTACAGTCCTGCGTCCTTCCTCTCCTGCCGGTCTACATCTACTCTGAGGCAAGTGAGGGCTCTGCTTACACAGTTTGGAAGCACTGCAAGTGCCCTTTAAACTTCACCCCCACTATCATGACCCCAGGACTGCCTTTCACTGTGGCTTGACCAGAGAATGGCTATGAGTACAGATAGGAAATGAGCTCACGAATCCAGGCACAGAAATGGGAGTAGTGACACCAGAAGGGTAGGGGGAAGATGAGGAAAGGGGAAAGGAAGAGGGAACTGTTCATGATGATTGACAGATAACCACAGATGAGCTACAGAAACTGTGGGGGAAGGGACACAGGGGTTGGTGTAAGATATGAAAATAATAATAAATTTATAAATTATCAAGGGGCCACAAGAGTGGGAGGGGCAATTGGGAGGAGAAAAAGGAGCTGATACCAAGGGCTCCATAGAAAGTAAATGTCTAGAAAATAATGATGGCAACATATGTACAAATATGCTTGGTATAAATGATGTATGGTTATAAAATCTGTAAAAGCCCCCAATAAAATGATCTTCTAATAAAAAATTCACAAATATTTAAGTATCATAAGAGGAAGTAGACTATCGAGATTTCTGTGTCACTAATCACCATGTGTTTTCTAGTTATTTATATACATAGCTTCTCATTCCTTCCAGACTATAAATTTTTTGAGATCTTGGTCCATTTTTGTTTTATCTTTGTAACTGCTCTTGTTATACAGCAGAGAGCTTTGAGTGGTCCTCAACAGACATATGCTGTCCTGTAGCTAGGGAGATGGTGGTATTGATTCAGCATGTAGTCTCTGCGTTGTTTTTCACGGAGATATACTAGCTCTGGGCTAGGGATGTCCAAATGAACACTATACACACCACTGAATGGCTTTACTAGGGGCAATCTTTGAGCCTGTACATGCGGTAGAGAATGAGAAAAATATTAACATCTATTCATGGAAAAATGAAGAATCTCATAAAAACTCTCTAATACAATGAACAAGGAGGTACATAAAAAATGGGTTCCCCCTAAAAAAACTATGTCTATAATTTTTTAAACAAAACAATCATATCACCTTCAAAGTACTCTCCATTACACTTAAAACATTTGCCAATTCTGTGATTCCATTCTTGGAAACATTTCCAAACATCTATTTGGATGGCTAACAGCATCTCCCTCATAAAATCACTGTTCTTTCATGTCCCTCTTCATTAGTGGAAACAAAAAGAAGTCACTCAGCGTGAGGTTCAGTGATAAGGCATGCTTTTTTTTGCCAAAAAATTGGAAAAACGGAAATGGCTGCATGAGCAGGTGCATTGTCATGGTGGGAAAACCAGTTCCCTGTCTGCCACAAATCAGGCCTTTTTTGTCACAATCCTTTCAGAATCTATAAATAGAAAGCTTGATTAGTAGTGTGAGCTAGTGGAATAAACTCCAAATGCACTATAAGTAGATGTTTTCATCCATTCAGAAAGTTGATGGACCTCCACAACAAGGTTTGTCATCAATTGACATATTACCTTTTTTGAAAGGAAAAGATCACTTGTTTGCTGGAGTTCTGCCTAAAGCACTGCCCACGTAAGCGGTGTTCAAATCACAGTTTCTGAGGCACTTTGCCCAAGCAGGAAACGAAATTTCACAGGTGTATGCTGTTCTCTTAAATTGGCCATTTGATTGCAACTGCTTTTATGAAAAAGTTCACTGGAACCTTCCCAGGTGAAGCCACTAGGTGCACTATTGTGAATTGTTCTATGCTTGCCTAGAGAGAATAATGTGTACATGGAAAGTTCCGCTCTGCCCAGCACAATTCTGGTTTTCTGGGTTACCTCTCATATATAATACATTTCTCTCAATTTAGAAAAAAAGACTTACTACGATATATTTCAAAGGAGAATAACAGTTCTAAAGGAGAGAATACAGTTCTCTCTAATTAGACTCAACAAACAGGGAAAATCCTGCTCCCTATAATTCCTTTCTGTAGCCAAATCAACTCTCTTTAGTTCTTCCTGCTACTGCTCTCCACCCATATAATCAATTACCAGCTCTTATTAACCCAATTCCCAAATCTCGGCCATGCCTCTTGATTTTGCTCCATCTCCACTGCCATCACCCTGACTTCACACAAACATCACTTCCCACTATCCACAATTGAGGCATGGGAAGAAAGGAGTTACTATGAAGAAGGCTTTGCAAAGACGAGTATTGAAGACCAAAGGCATAAATCTGTTTGACCAGTGAAAACTTTGTCACTTGATCGCCACCCCTCTGATGCATGCTGGACCTGATCTGGTTTTCAACATTTTCTGTTTTTTTGTTTTGTGTTTGTGCATATCAGGGTATATCTCAGAGGTGTTAAGTCGTCAGAGGTCACACTCTTAAAACAGTGTTACATGTTTTGCTGTTTTACAATATGTGAAACCCAGGATTGATGAATTTAGAAGGATAGTAAGTAGAATAAGGGCTTTGGGGGTACAGTATGGGTAGTGGGTAAAAGGAAGATGATGTCAAGGAGTCTAGGCAGAAAAATAATGTCTGGTAACTGATTGTGGTAGCAAGTGACATGATTGAACCCTGGAATGAAATATGTGTTAACTCCCAATTAATAACAAATATAAATAAATAAGAAATGAGAATGCCGTGGCTTCATTCATGTAACAAAATACTATTGAGGAGACATTTCCCACCAACATACATTTTTCCTGGGTCCTCCACAGTTGTTGGAGGACAACCATAGAAAGTTTGTATGAAAGCCACTGGAAGGAAAAGGCCAAAGGGCACATTCTTCTTGCCGGCACATATTTCTACCAGTTGAATCTCACCCTTGTGATTAGCAAAGCTCAGACAGCTGAGACTTGGGAGTGGGCAGGGGGCAAAGGGCAAAAGCAGAAAGAGGAGGGGCCTTCTCGGAGGCATGTCAGAAGAAAATGAAAGATTCACAAAAGGGTAGCCAAAAGAGATCTTCCCGGGGACCTTGTTGTTCATGGGAGGTGTTCCATTCCTCTGGGAACAGGCTGCTCACTTTGTTTTCTGTAGTCAGATAAACATTTGTTTCACTTAATTCTGTTTATTTATTTACTTTCTGATCTAGTGAATAGGTAGGCTTCCTGGTAAAGTAAGCCCTCCCCTTTGCACAAAGAATGGAGATGGCACGAAAGAGATGACACTGAGGGCAATAATTAGCATTTCTCCACCTAGGTTTACACCAGAATGGTTTCTCTGGGTTGTCATAGAGAGACAACAGCAGCTACAAACACTTTATTTGAGGAGGTGACCCCAAAATGTGTACTTCACCCACTCAGGACCACTCTTACCCTTAAGTTTTGAATCAACTTTCTTAAATATGAAAGCAGAGATGTGATCAAAGGCCTTTTGTTTTGTATTTGTATTCATTGAGCAGGCCTCCAAGAGTGTGTATGGATCCCTAGAGAATCATTTGAGCCAATTCCTTCTGTGATTGGATAGATTAAAAGTCAAAAATCTAAGGGCAAGGTAAGGTCAAAACGTGTGGAAATACAACCTTCAGCGGGTGAATCCAACCACTAAAATTACACATATAAATACTCATATATATGTATATCTGTACACATACACATATATATGAAATCTATCAGTAATAGGCATAGCTATTTCTCAGGGTTCTTATATATGGTCAAACCAAAAACACAACCACTTCTATTAAGTCAATTCTGACTCACAACAATTCTATACAGGGCTCTGAGACTTTGCAAATCTCTGTGGGAGCATCTCCAGAGAAGGAACTAGTAGGTCTGAACTACCAAACTTGACATTAGCAGCCCAAAGCTTATTCAACGGTACCACTAGGTTCCTTTATGCATGTGAACTTGTCGACTTTTATTGGTTTCTTGCAGAAGAATAAAGTGATGTAAGGTTCTGTATTCAAGACTCCTTATTATGAATATCCGAATTATACCATTTCATCTGCCATTCTTCTCCAAAACAAAATGTTTTATCTGACCTTACTTTCATCACGTAAACTGCATTTCTGTTCTGCTGTATCTCTTAGGAACATGTGTTTAGCTTCTCTATGCTCTTTCCGACTTCAAATGCCATATACCCTCAGTACTCTCTTCAAATTCTCTCATTGAAAATGCCCTCTGAAGATACTCAAGGCTAGTCTTCTCTTAATTATGAATTTCCATTAACTCTCATATGTTTGTATACCACAATCTACTGTTTCATTAAATAGTGTCTCATATTATTCCCCAGTTGTATCATGAATAGGTCTTATTTGCCTTTGCTCACAGGATTCTCTATAATGCCTTGCCTAGGGTCTCTGGTAGGCACTAAGGCATACTGACTTGACCAGATAGACTAACACTGTTGCAGACCCTTCATTGGAGTCCTCTAATAACAGACTTATTGCTTGAGCAAAAAGTTATTTATGTATTTCCTCAAGGCCCCTTGGGCACTGAAGTACAAGTAAAATAGTCCCTAGATCACAAGTAAATTCCATTCTTAAATCTTTTGTCATAATTTGCATGTAAATCTCCATAAGTTAGGTCTGGTTTGTATCTAATATCAGTTGGATAAATGTTTGTCTCAGTATATAGTGTACCTTTATATGCATAAAACATTAAAGAAACACTTCCAGATATGCTAACTAATATCTTTCATTATTCTGTTAAACACTAATTTAATAATAATGTTTCAATGTGTATTCAAACTAGCACCTGTTTGTTACTCCAAACCATTTATGTACTTCCACGTTTTCATATAATAAACTGTATGGAGGCTAGGTTGAAATTAGGGGCTGTACCCAGAGATATCCTGTCATTATTAAAATTGTCACACTTCTATAGAATGTCGATTTTTTACCAATGGATGTTCTGTTTCAAATGAATCCAGGAGTCAATTCACCCATGTGAGGGAACAGAAGAGTTCGTGCCGTTTCTCATAACAATGAAAGAACAATATCAAGAATGCCCCCACATTTGATGGAAATGGCAAGTAAAAGGTAGGTAGGCAGAATGTAATTTCTAAAACTGGAATATGGCCAGGAAACTTGGGAGAACACTTCTAGTTCCTGCCAAAGTTTCCATGGATAACCACAACTGGTCAGAATCACCACTCCCATGTCCCATCTGAAACAGTTCCCCCTTTAGCTCATGCCTTCAACAAAATAAGGACACGCAGGCCTCAAGAGTTAAAAGGAAAAGTTCTATCCAGACAAAATGACTACAGTCTTTCTTGACAATCTGCTTAGCTTATGTGATCTACAGGAACCAAAGCAAATCCCATAAGGTACCCAGCAGGACATGTTAGAAAAGAGTGAGAAACCTAGCCTGTTCTGCCAATGTGAAGGAATTATCTAATTATATAGCCAGGTGCATATGACAGCTACAGAAAGAGTCCGATATACTTGGGGAAATGTCGAGAATGGTCTAGTGTGTGTGTCTCACATTTACTGGGGAGTTGAGAATTAACAATGTTTTTTAGCTCCTTAAGAAGCCTGGGTGGGAAATATAAACAGATTAATTAATTTTTAAAAAATTTAACAAATAGAAGAAGAAACCGTGGGGGTCCGATGGGTCTCCCGTTGAGTTGCTAACCAAGTATCAGGCATCTGAAACCATCAGCTGCTCCAGAAAAGTGAGACTTCCTGAGGCCAAAGGAGCAGTTTTGTCTGCTCTGTCTCATAGGGTTGATAGGAGTGGGAGTGGACTCCACTGTCTTGGGCCTTTGGGTCTTATTTTTCATAATATCATCTTTCTAAGTATCTCTGGATTATACTCGGCTCTCTGGTGACACATGTATGCTGGAAAAAATGATCTTAGCCAGGTCTTCTTCAGGGACCATGTAGGTGGAGGTAATAGTGGATCCAGAATAGCTCCTTGTTTCTTCCTCAGATAACACAGGAACATTTAAAATATGTGTGCATGTGTTTGAACATGTGTATACGTGTGTAAATATCTGGCTTTAGTGTGCTATGCTGCCAATGTTCCTCCCACTATAAGCTAGTGCAGTCTTGGCAATTGTTCTACAATCACCGAGTAATTTGAAGATTATTCTACAAGCATTTGGGAGCTTATGGTATACATCATAAAAGTTACAGAACAAAATTAAGTCCCCACCTTTTGGGAGCTCATCTTCCACTAGGTAACTCAGGGTGAGAGAGAGAGAAGTATATCTAGATAGCCATCAAGTGATAATAAATAAATAAGGACTCTTATGTAAGAGTTACTTTGTTAGTCTGTAACATGACATGTACGGAGGGAGCATGAGTCATTTATGCCTCCCAACGAAGGCCCTTGTAACCTCTGGCTTCAGAAGTTTAGAGTTCCTCCTTTCTTGACTCTTTCTGAAGTTCAGCTTTCCATCACTAATTCTGTGTCTCTGCTACTGCTCAGGAATAGTATGGAGAGGAAGCCCCACTTAAAAGAGAGATCACGATCATGGTCTTTCAGATTTGCTTGAGACGTGTTTTTCTTGAAATCGATGACCAGTTCTTCATAGATTTCCCTGACCCAAAAAAACCCTTACTAACTGACAAATAGCAATTTAAAAACAAAACAAACAAACAAACAAAACCAACCCAAACCCTAGCATGGCCACATTCACTGTAAGGTAGTCTTTACTTGTTAAATTCTAAGATGCTCACATGCTCAGGTGTCCTTAAAATTGATTGCTTTGGTACTGCTATCTAAGACAGCTCAAAACACAGAGCCTCAGATTTCCTTACTTCTGACCAGTCCAGAGCCACCCATTGAGGTGGACAAGACTGGTTGTGGCAGGACTCTTTTTCAACGGGCCGGTGTGTTAGACAATCGCTGTAGTCCAACGTCTCCTCTTCAGAAGGCCCGATCCTCCTGACGCAGAGCACTGCCCTGGTCCGCATTCCACCGTCACAAGTCTTGCTGCACTCCAACCAATCTCCGATAAACCACCTGCAGCAAGATGGGAAAGAAATACAGGCAAGCATTTCCTTAGGCCAGGTGAGGCTTGGAGGTGAATGCAGGCAGTGTTAGAGTGGATGACACAGTCTTCGAAGAGCTGCTATTACAGAGTTGGCTACCGTGAAAAATGGAAAATGGAGGAACCTGGAAGAACATAACTCATTGTCCCTCCCCTTCTAAAGAGTAGCATTTTGAGCAGGCAAATCCTAGGTTCAACCAGTGGGGTGATATGTTATTACATCTCTCTTCTTTTTCTCCTTTTTTTTTTTTTTTTTTTTTTTTAGAAAAAACTAGTTTCTAAAATGGCAATAACAAGATCAATCGCATTGGAGGGAAGATGAAACTAATGCAATGTAGATAAAGCCCCCGAGATAGGCTGGTAAACATTTAACAAGTGACTTCTTGTGTGTAGTAAAAATCCAGATCAGCATTTGCCAATTTTGCTGGTGTAAACACCCCACTGTGGCAACGTTGAGCTTGACCCATGGAACATGAAGTTATGCTCACAATAAGTTCTCACGGGCCAGTTCTGGCTCCAGGACCTCACTGAAAATGTCTACCTCCGTGGTTGGCATTCAACAAACTGTCGCTATTTTATTTTTATTGCACTGAGGTAGGTTGCCCGTGATTTCAGATTTTGCAACAAAACTACCCTAAAGGAGCTAAGGATTTCTTGTCCACATTCCAGAAATGGGCAGAGAAGTCCACAGGTTTACATCCTGAGGTCATAGAGTCTTATAACACTTTTAACAAGGGTGGATCCCTTAACCAGTTCTGGGAAAATATGTACAACCCTCTTTTATTCCTAAAAACAGCTTTGGCACAGCTAATTTGGGAAGATATTTAAGTGATTAACAAAACGAATACTTCTCACATTTATATGTATGTTATTCTTCTTCCTGAAAGTTATTGGCACACACACACCATACATGACAACAGGGTGGTCAGTCTACAAGGTTAAGTCCAAAGTATTGTAACTAGGGTTCCAGTCCATATTTGTACAGGTTTATTCCACACAAAATGTGATTAAACATGTCTCTGAGATCAGAGGATGACTATAGGGAATTCTCTCGGTAAATGACGTGTCCAGTTGGTGTCATTTGGGTGCCTTAAAAAAAAAAAAAAGGCCCAAGTCAAACAATGACACTTCCAAAGGGATCTGCCAGGTCAGCTAAGTCAAAGATGAGCACTCAGATCAGAAGGCTCTGGCAACCTTTAGGAAGACAACAAAGGGGTAATTACAGTAGATGTTCTTGAAGAACATAGGATAATAATGGAAGTTTAGTAGGAAAAAATTTAAGAAAACTGCATTGCTGAGAGAAAGTCCAGGAAAGTTGTGCTGAAGATTTTGCCTTCCCAAGGCGATGCAATGGGAAGTTCTTTGGGAAACCTTAACTGTGGACCCAACAATCTGATCTTGCCTGCCAGACTTCTCTTTCTTCCATAAGCTCAATGAAAATTGAAAAGGAACAAGATTTGAGTCTCTCCAGGATAGCCAAGCCAAGGTTTTGAGGTCTCTATTTTCAGCGGAGCATCTTCTGTGGGGCCTTTCTGTTTCAAGAGAAGAGTGGCTGGCTGGGTGAAGGCATAGCATAACCTGAAAGCTGAGCCTGCCATTAGTCAAAGAAGCCACCATGGCCTCTGTTCATGATCATTTGAAGTCTTGGTACTTATAAAAGATGAGCAGCCTTTCGAAATATCACAATTGGTTTTACAAATATGAAATCTGCTTTGGCAAAATCTAAGATGTTTTGACTTGAATTTGTTTAAAGCGTGATCGCTGAACCCTGAATTTTAAAAGCCCAACTTTAATTTTTGCTTTCCCTCATACGTTATTTTCCAAAGGAGATTTAAAGGGATTTTCATATTCTTTCCTTTCTGTTTTCCACTGATGAGCACGATCTCAAGTGGTTAGTTCCATTTTTGGTAAAGAGGAAAATGTGCACTGACGGTAATAACTTGCATGCCAGCCATAGTGAAACTCTGATTCAATTCACAACAGTGATTTCATCACCAAGATTAGGGGATAAAACAGCAATGTGTATAACTCAGCCACAAAACGTTCACTCATACCACCTCCAGCTATGATCTCATTAGGCATCATAATGTAAGAGGGATGGAGGCCTTCAGATTAAACACAGGTGCCCCGAGTCACCACAGAGCATCAAGAGGTGTTGCTGTTCTTCACTGCCATTGTCTGCTCTCTCACTGCCAACCTTGACTTCTCAGAAACAACCTGGATGTATCGCCCTAATGCTCAACTTGGAATAAAATCTAAACGTATTAACTAGCCTCCCAACTCCCCTTCTGACTCTGACTATGATTTTTAGACTTCACATTCAGTCCTGCTTGCGTCTTTATTGCTCACCAACTC
This sequence comes from Nesogale talazaci, assembly GCA_004026705.1. Lineage (NCBI taxonomy): Eukaryota > Metazoa > Chordata > Mammalia > Afrosoricida > Tenrecidae > Nesogale > Nesogale talazaci. The sequence goes on from PVJH01000120.1 coordinate 403,035, forward strand.
ATCCCTTTCCAAGTCTCTCCACAGGATTGAATCACACCCTAGTTATTTAAACAGTTTTGCAATTTTACCACCGTGTCTATGTGTCTCAGTCTACTCTTCTGTCTAATTTAAGACATACTGCTTCCTTCACCTTCCTTCTCCACAGGTTTGACTCACTTTTGGTGTTCTCTATGTTTCTCTGTCTCCACTCTTCTAGAGATGGTGGCTAAAAATATGTACAGACAAATTCACTCTGGGAATATCAATTGCTGAATCATTCCTTATAGACTGAACAATCCCCAGACTGTGTCTTTCTAAGCTCTTCTCAACACCGAAATAGCAAACTGCCTTCATCCTCACAAGTCCCCTCATATCCATTCGACATGAACAGTTAATGGGATTCATGGTCGAGTGTCTGAAGTAATCATCGCTTATTGCAGCCTGTGTAACCTGATCTGCAATCTCTGTAGATTAATAGGACCTGCAATTGCATTGATTGAGGGAGAGAACAAGAGAGACACCATATAAAAATTAATTTCCAACACTGGATAAACAGAATATTTTTGAAGAAAGAACTTCTTTAACACCAAAGTTAGCTTTTGCTTTTTAATTTAAAGGAAAATAGCAAGCACAGGAAAACAGACTGTTTTTACTTATTTTATATGATAATGAGGACATGGAAGGAAAGAAAGCTTGATCATTCAGCCTTAGCCCAAGAGTCAAAGGTATAATCAACAACCATTTTTGTAAACAGAATACACCCAATTAAAAGGATAGTCTGCTAAACTGGACAGGAGCACCTTTAATTAAAGAGTGATCCAATTATGTTAACTACTATATGACTACAGTATGGAAGTGTCATAAAATACTTCTCAGAAAGATTTTTTAAAAGAAATTTTGCTCATTCTTCAGCAATTAGAAAATGCAACCATATGAAGCAGAACCCTTTAAGCCCTAAACATTCTGCGACTGAACTCTATAAATTTTTAAAATCAATATCATAAACATCGCTGAAGTTGTGGCAACTGAGAATGTGTTAATGAAGCAAGTGAAATTAGCAGTATTAAAAATGCCATCAGCCATTTGACTAGTAACTTACAGAGTTAGTAATGTCTGGTATGATGGGAAAAAACATCACCGGAGTTTAGTATACCCTCATCCGGAAAAAGATGGGAGTTGGCCTGGATGACTTCTATGATTCTTCCCAGGTCTTAAACTTTATAGAGTTTTATAGACAGACTGATGAATCTTTTTCTAAACTTAAAATAACAGATTATAGTTGTCCATGGGTGAGGTGCAATGACTCAAAATAATTGTTAAACATCACATCATAAAAGAAACCATTAAATGAAAATTAAGCTTTCCCCACTCTGGACTTCCTTGAGCACTGTTGCTTATAACCCTCTTGACTCTCTTGTTAAAATGCTCAAAATGCTTATTGTATTTTGCCATGTACTATAATTACTTATATGTCTAGTTTCCCACTTAGACTGTCAGTAGAAAAAGGAATTCCATTTCAAAGTACAGAGCTTTCTGCATTGCAGTTGCTGAATGAATGCTGGGGCTTTTGCTTCTTTGATTTTAAAATTCTTGGTGACAGTATGGAATAATCTTTATTGTGTTCACCTTTCTAGTTTTAACAATTTTAAGAACCACACTATCATATAGAAATAATAGGTTGTGCTCATGCATTTTCCTCACTTGAGGTCATATTTAGAAATAATCTTGTGTGTTAGTCTGGGTGGACTAGAGAAACAAATCCACAGAAACTCAGATGTATGTAAGAGCTTTATATAAAGGGTAAGTGTACATTAAGAAAGCATTCCAAAACAGTGCTGTTCAAGCCCATCAGTCCAACATTAGCCCACATGTCCAACACCAATCTACAAAATCCTCCACAATCTCACAAAACACACACAGTGCCACCGACTACAAGAGGAAAGCCGAATCAGTGAGCATGTAAGCATCTCAGCGCAGGCAGGGGTCTCCACAGCTGCTCCAGAAACCAGGGTTGCATCAAAGTGGGTCCATGTGACTTCTCCTTGGGAATGTCTCGCATGAAGTGAGCCTTGCCAGCTAAAATAGGGAACTAGCTAAGGTAACTGCATCCTGGTCTGATCATCAGAGAGCAAGAGACCCAAGAACCAGAAAGGCGCTGCTGACCAAGTCATTTATCTCTCCACCCTTTAATTGATCCCACATGTGTTTATCATCACACTAAGTCTTACCTATCTCATCTTGTTATTAAAAGATAGCCTCATTAGAAACCAAACTCTTGGCCTTTTTCTCAGGAGTTTGACTCCTCATTACTCCCTGTTTTTATGGTGGGACACTAGTCTCCCATCACCTCCTTCCTTTCTCTTGTTTCCCCCATTATTGATGCCCTATTGTTCATGCCTGTGTCATGAATCTCACCATTGTCAGTCAGTGTCCCAAGAACGCAGCTCACATTGTTCCCTCATTACTATCATTACTATGCTCTTTCTTGTAGAAGAGTGGCTATTATGAGCCACTATTTTTCCTGAGCAAGGCTTTCCCTGGCTTGTCAAAGTCTTCCAAATAAACTATTCCTGCATGATTCCTAATGCTTCTTTGGTTTATTCTTCCAGTTCCCTGTCAATTTCTCTGTACAATGTAGACAAGGACTTTCTAAGCATGATTTTAGTGACATCAATAAGTTTCAGAGTTTTCCTAAATCGAAATGTATAACTTTTAGAAGGAGAAATAAATCAAAATGGCATGAACAATATGAAAACTTGATGAACCATATTTGCAGTGCAGGCAAAAAACTTAGTGTCTTTGGCATATAAAGGTCAAAACCAAAACAAAACCCACTGCCACTGAGTCGATTCTGATTCCCAGTAACCTGACACCAACTTTCCAAGGGTAGAAATGTTTATGGGAACAAGTAGCCTCGGTGTTCTCCTCTGGAGTGGCTGGGAATTTGAACTGCCGAACTTGTAGTGAGCAGTTGAAAAAATGATGTGGGGCCCACCTCCAGAAGTTTCAGTAAGGAGGAGAATCCAACTCTATCCTAGCTCAAGCTTGACTCCAGGCAGAAGTCAGACATGCCTCTACCCTCTCTGCTTTTACCCTATTCTGACACCAACCAGCTCTCCCACAGCACTCTCCTTCTCTGCTGGGTTTAGTAATCCTTTGTAATGGCCACCCAGAATCCATAGACAACCCTGACAATGAAAGGGATTAAGAAGCTCATAATCTACAAAATGATACGGAGAGAGTTCTTTTCTCTGCAGTGTCTCTTCTCTTCTTAACCGTACTGACAGGCATGTATGTCTGGTTCTTGGTCTCTAAGCCATGTGGTTCTTTGGTCTTTGCCTCCATGTTCTAGGAATACCACCCATCATTCTCCCTAAGGATTTGGGTGCTACTCTTCTATTCTCTTGAGATCTCAGGGTGGTACCACCTCTAGTGCTTCTGTCACTTCAGACAGGAATCTCACACATACTTCGCTGGCAGCTCTTCTTTCTGGATGTACGTGGGATTCTCTATTCCTGCTTCTGAGATGGTTCTCTTATACCCAGAGGTAAGACCAAACTGACCAATCCCTAAGTGAAAGGTCCCACTCTTTAGTTGCATGCTTTATTTGCATAGACAGACAAGCCATACCAAGACAATAGATGGGCGTGCCATATCAAGTGAATTTCCCTTCACCACAGTAATTCGAAGCTTTCCAGATAGTACTACCAGAGTTCTTCAAGGCATGACAAGCTCACACAAATCAGTAGCATCAGTCTGTCTTACATGATTTTTCAGTTTATGAAATCAATTGATAAACAATAACATAAAGGAGCCAAAAAAAATCAATGCATAAGCTTAACTTTTCAATGTTAGGTACAAGATCATCACATTTAAAAAAGCACCGGTACAAAATTATAGATTTATAGTGAGAAATTATTTCCTATCATTCTAGATTTCCAAGTGATCTTTATTTGATAAGTCACTACCAGAGATACACCTGCTTAAGAGAGTAGGCATGAGTCAACAGAAACCTCACTGTCATCAGTCTAAGCCAAATCATTGGGACTTTACAGGGCAGAGTAGAACTGCCCCTGTGAGTTTCTGAAACTCTAACTCCTTCCAGGGGTAGAAGACCCCATCTGTTTCCCAGGGAGCAGCAAGAGTTTTTGACCTGTTGACCTTGCAGTTAACAGCCCAATGTGTAACCACTAAGCCATGAGGGCTCCTTCAGTAACGAGTGTCTTCCCTTTAATCCAAGGTCCAGGCAGATAATGTCTTTATTTAATCAAAATCCATAAGGCATCATTGTTTTGGCACAAATATTAAAAAATGCTTTACCTGCATTAAGTACCAGGATCCATTGTTAGTCCTGGCTTTCTGAGATTCTACTGCACTCACTTTTGGAAAGAGAAATGAATTCACTTACTATCAAGTATATATTCCCACACATGGAGTTTTGCTTGCTTTCCTTTCTAATATATTTCATGTTTGAAGAATTAGCTACTAGTGGGGTAGTGTGCCAACTAACAGGTTCTCTCATACAAGAACAAAATGCCATTCACACAGGTTTTGTCTTGCAATTAGTTGTGCCAGTCAGGCAAAATTCCTACAAAGATTAATTTCATGATCAACTGAGCTTTTCCCCCACCACATAATCATTGCCTCTTGCCCAACCAGGAAATCTTTCTGTTTTTAAAGACTATAAAGCCGTGGTTCTCAACCTTCCTAATGCTGCGACCCATTTATATAGTTCCTCATGTTGTGGTGACCCCAACCACAAAATTATTTTTGTTGCTACTTCATAACTGTAGTTTTGCTATTTTGCTACTGAATTGGTGACTCCTTTGAAAGGTTGTTGACCACCAAGGGGATCGCAACCCACAGCTTGAGAATCCCTGCTATAAAGTATAGTTCACTGAAATCAGGTCTCATTTTAAAGACATTATTAAGAATGGGTTCTTTCCATGGACCTCCCTTTTACAGTGAGCTGCTAACTACTACACTAATGGGCAGAAAGAGATGGAAATGGACCTCTAAGCTTCTGGCATTCAAAAGATGGGATACCTTATGAAAACAGAACTTAAAATGGGTCAGCAAAGTGAACCATTTTTATTGCATTGAAGATCTTTCTAAATTGTTAAAGAAGTTCTGGGGATTTTAGGGTAGATATCTGGAAAAGATAGGACTGCACACCCATCTCCTGTACTTTGGGGAATTTAAGATACAATTATTTTATGTACCACTTCCAAAGACAAAAAGAGCTTTCATGGTGACATTAGTTATATGCTGGGTTACTAAGCACAAGGTCAGCAGTTCAAAGCCACCAGCTGCTCCATGGAAAGAAGAGGCCTTCTACTTCAGTTTATCATGTCCAATAGGGTCACTGAGAGTCAGATTTGACTCTATGACAGTGAGTTGGAATTTTGGGGGGTTGTGAAAGAAAAAAAATTGAAAACTGGTATGGAAGACATCATCAATTAGATTCATATCTTTTTACTTACTCAGGTGGGCAGGGCTCAGTGTTGCAGGCTCTTTGATTTTCAGGTGGCTTACTCTCCGGGTCACAATAATTGTTCTGGACAATGGAGTTGTCATCCAGTCTTTTACAGACCACTTCCTGTCTTTGGACACCTTGAGGAAAGGAGAACATCATTAGTTGAAGAGTCGTCTACTTTCACTAAGCAGCCGTGCATAGCTTTCCTGGTGGGGCATCAATCTCTCTGGACTGATGCTGTCTTACCTGTTCCAGAAACACTTGGCTGTTTCTCTAAAAGGGAGAGAAGTCCTGGTCGTTATACTGTAATGTTAGGTAAAATTATTGGTCTCCTATATAGAAGTACATATTCAAGTCTATTAAAAAAACTATTGATAATTTTAAACAATTAGCATCTCATCTGTATACTCCTCTTCTTGCTTTCCTTAAAAAAAACAACTTCAATATGTCAAATCATCAGATAAAATGTACAAGTATATGTTTTGATGCAAAACAATGCTTGTCTATTTATTTTTTTAAAAATCCAATAGAAACAAATGTAAGTTTTGATATTTTGTAGGAAAAAATCCATTCAATGTAATCTGTTAGGAACACATAACATCTGTACATTTTATTTTACTCTTCCAAGCATAACATCCATTTCTTTAAAAGGTCACAACATCTAGAGATTAAATACTGCATAGGGCCTCTTTTAGACTGTAGCCCATTGAATATTAACTTTCAAAATACTTAACCCATTGTTAAAAATTGGTCTACATGACCTGTTTACTACAGCTAAAACTATTATCATGCAATTTGTAAACATCTATATAGATCTTTATTATTTATTGTTAAAGAGATTCACCACAACTTACTCACATTTTATAAAACACAAAGAAAGACACAAACACACACATACTCTCTCTCTCTCTCTCTCTCTCTCTCTCTCTCTCTCTTATTTGAAAACATCCCCATAGCAAACTTTATATCAACTTATTTTCTCCTAAGTGTCAAGGAATCAAAAGAGTGAAAACAGGTATATCAGGATATGGAAGTCAAACAAGACAAGATAATGCTGAATGTTTGGGGTCATAAAGAGGTAGCAGATTACTTCTGGAGTTAGGAATAAAGGCACAAACTAAGTTATCTACCCCACACCCCCCAGCCCTATATCACTCAGAAAATATTATAAAAGCAGCATTAGCTACATTCAGGAAATCACAGATTCACACCTCGCCTCACACAATCATTTGTTTATTCTTAAGTAATAGTGCCTTCAAGAAAAGAGTGTGACCCCAAATTAAAGACAATGTTGTACTACAGAGTAATTCCATGAAGCAAATCATCACACTGAGTGACATCCCCTCACAGAGGGATCACAGGGAGGAGATGAGCCAGTCAGGGTGCAGTATAGCACCAATGAAACACACAACTTTCCTCTAGTTCTTTGGTGCTTCCTTCCCCCTACTATCATGATCTCAATTCTATCTTTTTTTTTTAATAACTTTACATGTATATTTACATAGATGTGTAGATAACATAAGACATAAACAGTTAATTCATCTATAAAGCAGTAGAAATGGCTCAGTGCAACTCTTTCCCATGAGACAGCTAGTGCACTGGCAGTCCTTCAAGTCTTGAGGGCCACCGAGTCGTCCTCTATAAAGCAATTCAGGCTATCCAGCCACAGGCAGCAAACAGCAAGGCAGGTCACCCACAGTCAGCCAGATGACAGGGTCTGACATCCCCCAGTTCAAAAGATGTATATTTTAGTAGCTTGATGAAGCAAGTCTTGATGGGATTTGACCACAGCATTTACACTGCTACAGACAAGAGCCCACATCACAGGGAATCTGGGATAAATAAACCCCTCAGGACCAACAATAAGAATAGAGATACCAGGAGGGTTAGGTTGGGAGTAGAGAGAAAGAGGGAATCGATCAAAGGATCAATCTATAAGCCCCTCTCAGGGGGATGAACAACCGTAAAATGGGTAAGGGGCAACAGAGGATGATGTAAAATATGAAAATAATAATCTATGACTTATTAAGGGTTTGTGAAGGAGGGTGGATGGGGGAGAGTGGGAGAAGAAATGGGGAGCTGATCAGGGGCTCAAGTGGGAAAGAGAATGCTTTGAAAATGATGATAGAAGTTTATGTGCAAATGTGCCTGACACACTGCATGAATGTGTGAATTGTGACAAGAGGTAAGAGCTTCCCTCGATAAAAGAATTTAAAAAACCAAAAAAAAAGAGTGATAAACAAAAACTTTCACCAAAGTCCCTGAGAGTCCTGGGATTTTGTCTGTTGAATACCCCCATTGATATGCATACTTTCATTTACAGAATTGACAGCTCATGATACTTGAGGCCCACAGTTCCACACTGATTTTGAAGAACTGTAGAGAGTCATTTTTTATTGTTACAGTGACCCAAGGTCCTTCCTGGTGACAACCGATTTTAGGGTTCCTGAAATGCAAAGACTGCAGCATAGTCCAACCATTTACAGGCATAACATCTTAGTGTATGAATTACATTCGTCCCCTCACTATGCTTCAAGCAGGCCAAGTAACCTGGCCTATGTGACGACAGTTTGGAATTTTTTAACTATTAAACTTTAGATTTTTGAGGGAAGAATGATTCACATCAGGCATAGCTGTGATCCATTCACAGATGTTGTACAATATTCATCAGATATCTCCCCATTGTGTCATTCCAGTGGGCAGATAAAAAAGTCCATGCGGTCCACCAAGACAGACATCTCTACCATTAGTCATAGAGTCTGGCTACCAATTGCCAGTGTCTCAGAATATTCACCCACCCTGGTTTAAATAGTTTGTTTCTTTCAGGGGATTATTTTTATCATTGAGCATGCTTTCCTTTGTTTAAAGTCACTCAAATATGATTGTATTTCTAAGAAGGCAGCTGGCATTACATATAGCACCATGGTGGTTTTGTTTCTTCTTCAGAAAAGGATAAATATTTTCAGCCTACAAAATGGAAAAATGTTTCTTTGGATCAAGGGCAGAAACTTTAATTATCTTTAAAATAAAATTTAATTCAGGTTAAGATAAAGACCTCACTTCTTTAATTAGCCCCCAGAATGTCATTTAGCCACCATCATGTTAGTTTTCACAAGCACCCATCAATGAAAAAGGAGAGCCACAGAAATGTGAACCATTGCTGAGACATTTGAAGTGGGAATTATACTTCACTTTAAGGTAAATTTCAGCCAGGTATATATCTTGGAAAACAGTTTTGTCACATTACATTTATTGTTAAAAGTTTAGAAAGTAAGCAAATTTGAACAGAAAATAAAAATGAGCTATATCCACTTGTTTGTACTTGATATTAAGGTTATTTTACTACCTACTGGATCTTTAAATTTGTTTTATGATGACATACACATACACTAAAACTGTCAGCTAAAAGTATCAGGCAAATCATTCATTCACTTCATTCATTCATCAGCGAATACTAGGAATTGTGCTTCTCATAAGATACTGGACTAAATGTTAAGAATTATCCATTGATAAAACTTTGGTCATATCTTCTAGATTTCTTAAAACTTAGGAATTCAGGTTAATTATGGGTTGATGTCAGCTTTATCCTATCAGAATGCTATTTTTTAAGAAGTGAAACTTAAAGTTTTTATATAACAGATAGCAGAAGTTACTCTATATTTTATGAAGATGTATATTTTTCTTGTATCCACGTTTTATTAGTGTTCTAAAATGTTTCATTAGGCAGCGTGCACTTTAACATTCAAGAACTGACTTTACCAATAATCTAATCTAATCTACACCTTTCTACAATGCTGCACGTACTTTATCCAATAGTAACCAAATTTCACACCAACGTGGCAGATTATAGATCTTTCCTCTCCTCTGTGATTCAGGAATGGTTGGATAACATTCTAAACAAGAACACTGAATTAGATTGAATTTTGAACACATGCTATTAGATTAAGCAAAATTCAGCTTCTAGCTTTACAAAGCAGAGACAGACCCACTGGAAATAATCTAAATTAAGTCAACCGGAAGGCTAAGGAGGGGCAGCGATTCTTTTCATTGTACAATGGGTTGATACGCTTCAAAACAGACTTGAGAGCGCCTCATAAAAACAAGAAAGTAAACAAGAGAAATGATCGAACTTACAATCTTTTTATGTGATCAATTCTCTTGTACGCTGCGGTTTAAAAGTCATCTATAAAACACTGTTAAGATGTTGATTTAAGCACTGTCAGGAATAATAACTACATCCAGTTACACGAAGCCACAATGCTTCCAAATCTGAAGACTTATAGTTTATTGCCTCAAATGTAAAGTACCCACATGACCAGTTCATATAGAACTAATGTTTGATGGCCGCCCCCACCAAAAAAGAACTAAGGTTAGTTTCTGTTAGACACAAATGAATATATTTTGACTCATATATAAGGTGACCAAACGTCTCACTTTTTCACAATTTGACAATGTCCCACGGTATTTTAAAATTAAAATAAATATATTACAATACTATTTTTGCATTCTATGAACATTTTTGTTGCTCCATATGACCAAATTTTTAATCAAGAACCCCCCCCTCCTACTCCCACCACCTGAGGGCAGTGATGCCTAAAAAGAAAAAGAAAAAAAAAAGAAACCTCCCCCCCCCAACCTGGTCAATGGTATCCCACTTAAAATCTGGTCACTTAATTTAGAAATTCCATGTGACAGAGTAGAACTGACCCACAAGGGATTTTCAGGCTGTAATGTTGATGAAAAGTTTTGGTGATGTCATGGTTACATGTTGGGCTGAGATTTACAAGGTCTGCAATTCAAAATCAACAGTCGCCCATTGGCCGCCCTGTGGGAGAAAGACGGGGCATTCCACTCCAGAAACCTGTGAGTCTCGGAAACTCACAGGGGCATTCTACTGTAAGTGGCATCGACTATAGGTGTTATATAGGGTCACAATAAGTCAGCCTTGACTCCACAGTGAATCTTGATGACAGCAGATCATCAGATGTTATCCCCGCTGGGTGAGTTCCAACTCCCAGCCTTTCCGTGTTTCAATCAGTGGCCACGTGCTTCCCTGCTGCACCACCATGGCTTACTATCTCCCCAATAGAAAGTCAAGAAGCAAATGGATTAGGTTCCATATCCCCTGGAGGTGTCCACGGCAAGTGTTCTACAGAAGTTAATTGGTCAAATCTAGAACTTACTATCTAGTTATTGACGTGCAAATTCTACCCCTGCTTTCTGCTGGTTTGTTTGCTTGCTTGCTTGCTTGTTTGAAAAGAAACACCTTTACCATTCTTAAAAGAGATTTTATGGTTTCTAATTATAAAACTGAAGTACACTGATGGCAATATATTACCAGTTGATTTTAAACGTTCTGAAAATGGATGTCTGCTACTCAGAGTTGATTTTTGTTTTGCTTTGTTTTTTAATAGCTTATCGTTTGATACTTTGGTATTCAAGAATGAAACCTGAAAATCATTTTCGCTTTTGGTCTGTAAGTTTACATGGTTAAGATCTTAATTTGAATTTTCTGTCAATAGATAAAGCTACAGATGATGTGTCTGCCCACTCAAGGAGCGGGGGTGGGGGAGTGTTACTCAATTTGAAGCACTGCTCAAGTCACAAATCAAGAAAGGGCTTTCAGTTACATATCAAAGCAACATAGACCACTGAAAAATGAGCTAGGGCCCTCTCCCCAGTAAATCCTGGAAGGAACCCTTCAGCTGCTGTGACTCCCATGTGGGAACCTCCCTGGGAGGTGATGGCTTAAGCTAGGGATCTGCAGTCTTTTGCTCTGCAGAGAGGCCTCGGGTCTAGTGCTGAGGAAAGACTTCTGACACAATATGACTGCTTCATTTCATACCGCCTTTACTGTTCCTCCTCGATTTGCCTTATAAACTGTCCAAATATCTTCATGTGATCCAAGTTCTTTCTCCTTTCAGAGACTTAAATAATTTTCCAAACTCCTTTGCAACACGGTATCCACCTCTCTCGAGGATGTTCAACATTTTTCAGAAAGCAGAGAAAGGGTGTTCTTAATGAACAGAAGTTACCACTTGAATTTGAATTGAACGGGCAAATGCACTAAAAGTAAAGTTTCGTGACGAAACCATGAAGGCTAGGGGAGGATGGCCAACGGATCGGGAAAAAATATTTTCTCAATCCGAATTCATTACCGATGAGACAATTCTGACCCATAGCGATCCTAGAGGGGAAAAGAGCATTGTGCCTTTGGATGGCTGAGACTACAGATCTTTATAAAAGCAGACAGCCTCAACTTTCTCTCACCAAGCAATTGGTGGGTTCGAACTGTTGATCTTTTGGTTAGCAGCCGGATTCGTAACCCACTGCACCACTTGAATTCCTTGAGAGATATTCTCGGTCTCCTCAGATCTCCTCATATGAGGCAGCATTTCAGCTGTCGACCATTTGATCAGTGAATGTGCAGTCCATTACCACTTGTGAGTGAATAAGAAGAAACAAGAGGTCCAAATGTACCTTGGAGATTGATGGAATTGGGCAACACCTAGATGATTTTACTTAGAAGCATAGCCTATCTAACGTACCCAAAGAACAGCTTCCTGCAGAGGAAGAGAAAAGGGGGAAAAACAGAAAAGTTAAAGTTTGAACTAAAAATGAAGCTGGTGGTAAAGGCAACAATTTGCTTAACCACAGCATCCAAAGCAGCTAGCAACCAAGACAACCCTATATAACCACAGTATACAGAGCCTATGGCCAGAAATATTAATTTAATCTAAGTCTTCAGTGCAGATAGCATCCAAAGAGCAACAAGTGCCAGGAAAAAAAAACAAAAAAAAAAAAGTATTTGCTCTGCCTTTCACTGCTGGAATCTGGCTGTTTTGCAGTGTGATCGTTGGCCAGACACAGCACTTGCCGGGCAGAGCAAACCCATCTGCCTTGGATCTAACAGTTGGCACCCAGGGTACCAATCAGTCTCACCCAGATGCTTCTTTTTTCTAAAGAGCCCAGTGCTAGTTTTTATCTTTCAAAGGCTTCCCTTCTCTGCCCTCTTGGTATCTTTCCTTCTGCCCTAAATTAAACTGGGTATTTTGAGAAAACAAGGCTTCCCAAAGAGAAAATGGGGCTCTAAAAATATTGTTGAATATTGGTGTCTAGTGATGCCATAAGACACACGAGTACTGCTGAATTTCTCTGGAAATTTCTCTGAATTCTTGGAGACAATACCCAGTACTCACTAGATACCAAGAGTAATGTAGTCTATGAACAATGCCTAATTTCATTTAACACATTGGATTTTTACTATATCTAAGGCATGGTTTTTCATTACCATATGGGGAAAATGGAACAAAGCTTGGGACATGCAAGAATCATTAGAAGTATTAAAACATGATGAAGATATCTAAGAATCATTTTTGCAGCAAATACTTTTAGTTTCACAATTTCTCTACTTTGCTACTTTATGATCTGATTCTCCATTCCCTCGTTTTTCTATGATCTTAAATTCCTTTCATAGACAAATTATCTATGATGTTATCATCCTTCAATTTATCTTGTTTTTTCCTCACTTCACCTTTTGTCATGCTTAATTACCCTTTTTTGAGTTCTGAACAACTTAGGAGTTGATCTGAGGCAAGTTATCATTCTCCTTTATAAAATAACACAATTATATTAAACTATTTCTACGCATTAGGAAACTTTATTTTCTTTCTCATATGTGAATTGTTCAACTTTTTTAAAGTTTACTTCTTTCTTGCTTCCATGTCTGCGTGCCCCCTCTGCTCTACATAAGAGTAAGCCTAGAAAACAGGCACCCATTGGGTCCAATTTTGTTTAGTAGTATTGCTTTAGTATCTAAGTCCTTACCCACATGAAGTGTGCGTGTGTGTGTGTGTTTAACAAGACCTGTAACACATAGATCTTCAATGGAATAACTATGCATTCAAATTTTGGTTTCAGCCTTCTCAGTTTTTCAGTGAATAAGTAGGTGCCTCATGCTGGGGAAGGATATAAACTCTAAAGAGATGAGAGGAAAGAGGAAAGAACACAGTCTTGGGGTTAGAAGGGAAATGTTTGGGAATTGATAGAGATATCTTGCCTTCAGCTATAAATATTAACAACAGAGAAAATGCAAGATTACTAAACTAATTCTGCACTGGCAAGACTTTTTATCAAGAAGTTGGGAAGCAAGATCAAAAGGGCAGCATCTGCCCAATGTTCAGAATGCGGGAACAGGACAGAAGGATTGATGGACAAGGGAAACACAGTGTGAAGTGGGATGAGGGCATAGCAAGACTGCAGTCAATGGCCATATATATGAGTTATTGAATAGACAACAGGTTTGCTGTCAACTTTTACCCAAATCACAAGAAAAAGGATTTTTAAGAACTAAAATGTTAAATTATGTTAAAAGTACACAGAAAAATTCTATGAGTATTTTAATGGATTATACCATATTGGCAAAGCTATACACTCAAGGAAAAAACGTAAGTGAAAATAATGCAGTCAACTAAAAAGGAGGGGTAGAGGGGTAGAAACAGGATGTGAGCAGTGGGGAAATAGGGCACTAACACACCCATGAAGAGGGTATTCTTTATGTCTTCACAGGAAAGAGACGGAGGGACCTGGTACACCAAGACTTGAAGGCAACACCTGGCATGAAGCAGTGAATTAACAGAGAAGTCTGCAGGGTCAGGCAAATCCCAGCTATTTGGGTCCCCTCCCCAGAAGAATGCACTACAGAGGACAGCACTGAAGATACAGTCTGGGGAAAGGGGATGGTCTGCTCAGACCACATGGGAGAAAACGAAGAGGGAAAGAGAGAGAATCTCATCCTGGCCCACCAAGTTGAGAGAACAACATTCCTTCTCGGAGCAGCCAACACACAGAGAGGGCCATGGGGCTGGCCCCACCATAAGACATGTCATCCCCTCACAGATTCATAGCACTGTAGAGGACAGCACTGGAGAACAGTGCAGGAATCGTGCCCAGTCTGATCCCCCACACCTGGCCTAAACACAGAGACAGCCCAACACAGCAGCAAGGGGAACAAAGCAATGAAGTCCCTGGGAAATCCCAAAAAATAGAGTTTGGGGGCAGGGCTTGGCACCTCCTCAGCCTCAATTGGAAAATATTCATAAGGGTCAACATACAGACCTGGAACTATTGGCTTTTCACTCATGTCTACCTATATAAGATAAGCAGGATAAACAATCTCAAGGAGAAAACAATAGGGCCAATGGTTTTGGGGGGGACATGGGAGAAGGGGAGACAAGAGAACGCTGGTGGGGGGAGCCAACAATTGCAGGTACAAGGGAACAAGTGATCTAAAATCATTGGCAAGGAGGGTGTAGAATGCCAGGTGGGTTTGATCTAGTGAAATGTAGCCGAGAGGAACTGCGGAGAGACAAACGCAGATGGAACATGATAGTGGGACAGGAGGAAAGTAAAAAAAATAGAGGAAAGAACTAGGAGGCAAAGGACATTTACAGAGGTATAAATGTAGGCACATACATATTTAAATATATATAACGATAGGGATATAGGTCTATATACATATATTTAGAGGTTACATATTAAGGTAGCATACAGATATTGGGTCTCTACTCAAGTCCTGCCTCAATTCAAGCACACTTTGTTCTAATAAGCTGGAGTTCTGTGACGCTCACCTTCTCAACATGACCGCTGAAGACAAAATGGGTACATAAGCAAGTATGGTGAAGAAAGCTGTTGGTAGCAGAGTAGTAAAAGTGTCTGGGGTTTTAAAGGCTTGCAGGTAAACAAGTGCCCACCCAGCAAGGAAGCAACAAAGTCCACATGGAATAAGCAAACAAGCCTGTGTGATCGTGAGGTGTTCACTGGATCAGGTATCAGGCAGAGAACACCCAAGACAAAGAGCCACATCTATGCGAATGAGTGGGGCCAGAGTGGAGACCCAAAGCCCATCTGTAGACAATTGGACATACCCTCATAGAAGGACCACAAGTAAGGGACAAGCCTCCCAGGGTGCAGTAGAGCACTTGTACATTCCTTTAGTTCTTAAATGCTTTCTCCTCCACCACTATCATGACCCCAGTTCTACCTTACAAACTCAGCTAGACCAGAGCATGTACACTGGTACAGATAAGACCGCCTGATGCACGAAGTTCAGAACTGATACACCCCTCAGTAACTGGTCCAGGATTAGTGATACCATGAGGGTAGGGGAAGTGAGGGGGAGAGAGGGGGAACTGATCACAATGATTGACATATAGCAGCCCACACCAGGGTGATGAACAACAGAAATGTGGGTGAAAGGAGACAATGGATAAGTAAACAATAAGATAAGAAAACAATAATAATTTATCAAAGGTTCATGAGGCTGGGGCTGGAATGAGTTGATGTCAAGGGCTCAAGTAGAAAGAAAATGTTTTGAAAATGATAATGGCAACATATGTACAAATGTGCTTGATACAATGGATGTATGGTATTCTGTAAGAGCTGAAAGGACTCCCAATAAAATAACTTATTAATTTTGTTTGTTTGTTTTGGAGCATCACTGCCCTCTGGTGGTTGTGGGAGCTGCCCAGCGCTGCTCCTGAGAGCCGTCACTGGATTTGAACCACCAAACCTGTGGGCCGCAGTCCCGCACTCAACCACTTACGCCACCGGGGCTCAGCCCAACTTATTAATTTTTAAAGTGAGCAAAAACATTCACTTGCAGAAGCAGGAACACCCTCAAGAACATGAGTTTGCATTCAGGAGTTACTCCTCTCTCCAGGGCATGTTACAAGAGAAAGAAGTAAAGGGGGCCTGCCCTATCGGTCTAGACTATAGCGTCACGAGTGGTAATGTTAACACATGATGTCATCTGATGCCCAATGCAAGGAATCCCAGATCTTGAAGGATAGATACTCTTCCTTCTCGACATTAAAAATAACCTGAAAGGAGAGGATGGTGAGGACTAGTAAACAAAGGAACACCATCAACTCCCGCCATGTCCTGCAGATACTTTCAAAAATCAGAGAGAAAATTGATAATAATGAACAAGGTTGACTGTAACTCATTATTCTTTCTAAACTTTAATCCCTTTTTAGACGGGGTATTCATTATCTAAAACCATCATGGTGGTCTGTGTTATGCTGAAGTTTTGGTAGATGCAAGAATGGGATGTAAAACGCCCTCTCATCATTTCAGACAACAGCATATTGTGCCACCTCACTCAGCCAATACCTTTAGAGGGGAAATGTCTTTAGCAATAATATAATTATGTTTCTTCCAGGACAACAACCTGTTTATCACAAGGTGTCAAAGGGATCAGACATCAAAGAGCAAAAAAAAAAAAAATCACATCATTGTGTGCTCACCTTCCTGATACAATCACTGAAGACAAATGGGTACATAAGAAAATGTGGTGAAGAAAGCTGATGGTCCCCAGCAATCAAAATATATAATATCTGGGGTCTTACAGGCTTGAAGATACAAAAGTCGCCATCTACCTCAGAAACAACAAAGCCCACATGGAAGAAGTCCACCAGCCTGTGTGATCATGAGAATCTGATAGAATCAGGTATCAGGCATCAAAGGACTAAAAATTATATCACTGTATATGAGGGGAGTACAAATTGGGAACCCAAAGCTCATCTGTAGGTTACTGGACACGGCCTTACAGAAGAGGTGCAGTGAGGAAATGAGCCAGTCAGGGTGCAGTGTGTCAATGATGAAACATACAACTTTCCTCCAGTACTTCAATGCTTCTTCCCACCTCACCCCCCACCACTATCATGATTCTCACAAATCTGGGTAGACCAGGAGGCTATAACCAGGAGGGTGGAGGGAACATGGGGCAGAAAGGAGAGATATAACCTCCTCCCTGGAAGACAGACAACCGAAAAGTGGTTGAAGGGAGATGTCAGACAGTGTAAGATGTAACAAAATAAGAAAAATTTATAAATGACCAAGGGTTCGTGAGGGAGGGGGAGGAGGAAGGGAAAATGAGGAGCTAATATCAAGGGCTCAAGTGGAAAGCAAATGTTTTGAGAATGATGATGGCCACAAATGTACAAATGTGCTTGACACAATGGATGGATGGATGGATTGTGATAAGAGCTGCATTGAATAAATGCAATAAAATGATTTTTTTTAAAAAATGTTTCTTCCATGACAAGATAAAGGACAATGAGTAGGGAGCTTTTCAACCTTTCATGTTGAATTCTCCACTTGTTATCTTTTATTTGGCTCTGAAAATAACATGTGGATGGTAGCTCCGAAGTCAAAGATAAGCAAGCTTAGCTGTAAGATTCCATTCTAATTGTCTTTCACATTTAATCTAGCCAAGTCTATTTAGGAACCTGACAATGAAACAATGTCTTTTTAATTTCTCTCTGTCTATTCAGTATGGAGACTCCTCTTGCTTTGAAATTCTGTCAACGTCACAGTGCAGGTATATCAGCGGCATTACAATTTTTAGTCATTAGCTCTGATATGGATGGTATGTATTAGGGTCAAAGCTCAAAACCTTGGCTGGTTGAAATAGACACAGTTAGGTCACTAATAATGTTAAATATCTCTATAGATGTCTTAGGTCTCAAAATGCCAAACACAGACAAGCGTTCCACATGTTCACAGCTATCCCTTAACTTTTTTTGCTAATTCTATTTTCTCTCTATTAGTTATGAATAGGCCTAAAGACTGCATTATGGTTTGCCCCCTGTCATCTTCAAAAACAATACACATCAATCTTATTATAAGAATGTCAGTGTGCATTAAGCTTGCATTCAGAGGCTCTGGTTCTACAAGGAGTCCTGGCCGTGGGAAGAGGGGGCCCTGGTGGGGCAGTGGGGACAGGTGAGGCTGTGGCCCGCATCATTGGCAGTTTAAAAGCACCGGTAGCTCCTGGGGCAAAAGACTGGGCTCTTGGAAACCTGCAGGGAGCATTTGGAGTCAGCAGGGACTCCAGGACAGTGAGTTTTGGTTTGTTTTTTAAGTTTACAGTAGTTAAGAGCTCCGCCGCTAAATAATACAACTGTTGGAGATAGAATCTGGCAGTCTGCTCCCAAGAAGATTTCAAACTAGGAAACCCTAGGGGAAGTTCAACTCTATTCAATGGATTCTCTTGGAGGGACTCAGTGTCAAGTAACAACATCGTGCTCATTCTTGAAAATGATAAAAATTTTAGCACAAACATTTTCATTGAAGCATTATAGATGTATCAACTACTTTAAGGGACCAAGGCAATCAGATTCACAATTTGGAAAACAGGATGAAACAATGTAGACGAAGAGGTAAATTTGTTAAGTAACGACTTGCAAAGAAGACCTGATGATCACAGTTACACACATTGTTTCTTCGTTCTTGACTCATCCATTAACCTAAAGTAGAGCTAGCATTGGCAAAAGAAGGAAACAGATGCAAGAAGACACATCAGAGGAAATACTTCAGCACAGCAATGAAAGAGATGTTTGCCTATTTCCCAAGACACCTCTAGAACCATAAGAGGAAAGGGAAGAGTCTCTATTTTTTAAATCCTGAACAGCACCAGGGCCCTGGATACCAAAACTCATTACCAGTGTGTCAATGCTGCCTACAGCAGCCCTGCAGGACTGGATAGCGCTGCCCCTCTGAGCTCCTGACCCTGGACTCGCTAGGGGAGTAGAAGGTCCCACCCTTCTCCAAGGCCCTGAACAGTGAACTTCTTTTCCTTTTCTCTGATGATGTGAAATTCAACATCAACTTTTTAAAAATGCAATGATTTACAGTAACGGGTGTTGTGCACGAACAATGTCACTGTGTTTTCACGGATAATTTAAAATATTTTGGAGTGCCGGATCTGAGAACACTGCTTTGAAAGTCATTGCCTTAAATTGTGAAAATAAAAAAGTAATGCAAGGCACCTTATGGTGGATTGCCTAATAAGCAGGGTTTCATGTGGTGAAAAACATGCGAAACTGTTCATTACAGAATAATGAGTAAGCATAAGTAAACTCATGCTCACCTTGCTTACTTGCGAATGTTGTCCCTGTCAGGGACTGTAAACCTGAAAATACTACCTGGATTCCATAGGACAATGCTGGGGAGTTGAGAGAATTATTGATCGATTCATACCTAGAAGCAAAATCTTTGATGCGGTGAAGAAGTATGAAATTGTTCCTACAGATTAATAAGTAAGCACAAGTCTATCCATCCTAACCTTGCTTATTATATAATCTGAAGAGTAGAGTCCAGCTCCAGTGTGCATAAGAACCCAGGTGAATCAGATAAAGGATAAAATAAAAAGAATTCATCAGAGCTAGGAAGAAGATAATTAGAAATTGCCTTCCATGCGTATATGCTATTCCCCATTCATCCTTACACAAAAAATGTAGAATGACATTCAGGGCAGAAAGAAAAGAGAGAGTGAAGAAGGGAGCTTGAAAGAGGAAGAAAATAACCTTCAAACATAAAAGAAGCAGAAAATAAGTGTTAAAAAATTAAAAAGGAGTGATAAAGCATTCTAGCACGGCCACCGATGAGTAGTTCATACACAGAAAACGCATGCGCTTTGTCCTTCAAAAGGCAGCAATTGCCTTTCTGTGTAAGCCTACGCCCTTCCTTCTCTTCAATCTATGTATTCCTTTACTTATTGCTCAGGACCTTCAAGTCAAGTATTACTTATAGGAACCCTATAAGGCAGCAAACGGCTGCTTAGGGCGCCTAACGGCATAAACCTTTACAGGAGCCGGGAGCTCTATCTTCTTCCTTACAGGTTGCTCATGAACTTAGCATGAAGATCTTGTGGTTAGCAGCCCCAGTGCTTAACACACTGGGCCATCAGGGTGTCTCAATCTATATTTAGCTTATCTTTCTGTGCCTGAATTGACAAGCAATATTTAGCAGAGCGATGTTTCTGCTTGTCACAATAACCTGACCAAACTGAGCTTTTTAATAGACAGATTTTCGCTCTTACACAGTCAGGGAGAAGGAAAAGTCTAGGGGTAAAAAATTGAAGAAAGGAGGGTCAATAGCGCTATGGCAAAACAAAGACTGTATACTTACAGTATAAATTTCAAACAGTAATAAATACAAAATCTGTCTTTGCACTGCAAGCAAAGCATTCGTAAAAGGTAAAAAATGTTTAAGTAGTTTGTATTTATATGCTAGCTCTAAGGAAATTCAATAGAGATAACCATTTTAAACCTGTGAATTTATTCCCAGATTTCATAAAGTTTCTTTTGTAATACAACAGTGTGCAAAGTTAAGTGCAGCATGACTCTCAATTAACAGACTTTGGAAGTTTATTTTTCAAAGCCCAAGAGTTGCTAAATTAAATAAGATTGCAATGTGGATTGCAATGTGGTGGTGGTGGTGTAAAAAGGGAATGGTTTGCCAACTGAAAATGAGCATATCCAGATTGCTGCATCTTACAAAGACTCCTCCATTCTCTATGGGGGATAAAAAGTAACCTCCCCAAATGAAAGAAAAATAAAACCATAACTTAATAGAACCATAACTCCTAAAAGAAAAAAAGACATGTTTTCATGACTGGGGGTTCTAATTTAAATATATGTGTGTTGCGATTGGTAGGTGCTACGTCAACTTGACTGAACTGGCATTCTCAGTAGTTTGGCAGCTGAAGCTTCCCCAATGGAATTCTCATGATGACGTGATCTGCTGTGAGCAACCAAGCAGTTGTGGAAAGATTACGGTGTTGTGGAACACCTTACACAGGCCACAGCCCTGAGCCCTGATGATCTTTCCTTGGGGGAGGGACCAGCTTCATCTACAAGTAAGCACTGTGGAGACCTTCTATTTTTCTTGTTGATTGGGATCTTGCATCTGCATAGACTTCCAGTCTTTGGGACATGAGCCAACAGCCCGCCATACTGCCTGATGACCCAGAGAGCCATCAGAGCCTGCCCTCTGACCTGCCAATCTTGGACTCGTTCAACTCTACATCCTCCAATCATAATCTTCCTGCTTAGTCTTTCTGTTTCTTGGTGTTGTCTTCCTTCTTAGTCTTTCTGCTTCCTGGCTCATGAGCCCCAGCAGCTATGTGAGTCAGGAAAACCTCCCGCTTAGCAGCTGACCCACAGACTTGAACCAGACTGTCCTTACTTTTTCCTGTATCTGTGATGCAGAAACCTGGCATTTGAAGGACGTGTTTAGAAAGTTCACTCAGCACAATTTTAGTCAGCTTTCAAGCCCCAAATTAAATGCTCATAAATCACCATGCAGATAAAGAAAAAGGCATATAAATTAATTGAGCTACAAAAAAGCATTATAAGGTAATGTGCAAAGATGATAACCACAGTAGGCAAAATTATGAAATTAATTGGTATTTTACAACTTTTTATTCCTTCCTTTGATGTATCTCTCTGTGTGCCTCACCTTTGAAACTCAGACCTGTATCTCATGAACCTTTACATTCAACTAATAAACAGTTAATGGGGGGGGGGGGGGGGGGATGTGTGCGATTTAGGAATCTCCTCAGTTATTCACATCTGAATTAATTTTTGAAGATAAAATAAAATATTACCAAAGTAAAGTAAAATGTCAATTGGTTTGAAAGACATTAAGTCTTAACTTTGACTGCACAGTAGAATTACCTGGGAAGTTTTTTAAAACTTTATGTCCAGGGCACATCCTTAGCCATTTAAATAATTCTCTGAAAGTGGGATTCAGGGATCAAACTTTAAAATCCTCCAAGTGACTCCAATGTGCAGACATGGTTGAGAATTCCTCTCTAAGAAAATATTTAAAATAATGAAATTCCACACTGGTCAAGAGTATTTTTAAGTAGGCGTTTATCATGCTGTTCTATTTAGGTCGCCAACTGGTGAAAAGGCACTGTTTAAGGTAAAAGTCTATGTGGTAATAATTTCATTTAGAAGAACTAATACCAGACTAGTCCCAAGAGGTGATAGCTTAAAGATGTCCCAAAGAGTCAGCTCTTCCAAGATGCTATTCTGCTACCCTCCCCTCTCCTCCCATGAATATATCCCCTCCTGTCACTGGGCTCTTGATTTCCTGCAGTGTCCCACAGAAACTCCTTAAACTTTGAGGAAATGTCTCACATGGTGGGGTGGGAGGGGGGCTATTCCATCCTAAATCTTAGCATTAGGCAGAGGGGAGCCAAACCCAGAGACCAGAGCCTGATGCCAAAAATGTCCAAAAGACACAGCATATCTTCTAGCTTCTACCAAAACTCAGTCAGAAAAGAGATGTCTGGCGTCCTAGGTGATGTGATGTATGTTAGAACCAGCATAAATACTCTATCCAAGGAAAACAAAGGATGTTAAAACACGCCTTCTACTGAGGCAGAATTTTCAAGACTCTCCCAAGTAAGAAGCTTTGGTTGGGTTCTCTCCCCATACTAAAGTGTTTAAACTTATCCCCAAGGAAAGGGGGGTGACTTGGTTCTCACCTTTAACTCAAATCAGGTATAGCCTTGCCCATTAGTGTAGTGGAGAACCCCTCCATAATAGTATTATAGTCACTTGCATAGAGTCCAGAATGATCACACATCATCACATAAGGAATTATGGCTAGAGGGGCCATATTAATTGACTCCAACTCAAAATATATTCATTATGAGTGGAAAATGTTACATTATAAGTTCACTGATGATGGATTGCACAACTCATTTTAAAGGTGATATAACCATGCCAATGGTGTGCCAATAAAACTGTTGATAAAAAAAAGTTCACTAGTGACTTCACTTGAGTTCTATCTATCAAATAGCAATGCCTATTTTGGGGGACACATTGTGGTTATTATGATATTAGGGTCCCATCAAGTTGTTTCCATATAAGGGCACCAATTCACAATAGAATGAAACATTAATGGGGCCTGTGTCATCCTCACAATTGTTGTATTTTAGGCCACTGTTGTAGTCACTGTGTCAGTCTTTCTAGTTGAGGGCCTTTCTTTTTCATTGACACTTTACTTAGCACAATGTTCTTTTCCAGGGACTAGTCTCTCCTATTAACATGCCCAAAGTACGTAAGACAAAATCTTGTCATTCTCACTTCTAAGAAGTATTCTGTATTTAGTACTTTCAAGACAGAGTTGTTTTTCTTCTGGAAATCCGTGGTACTTTCAATATTCTTAGCCAACACCATAATTTAGAGCCATCAATTCTTCCACAGTCTTCCTTATTCCTTGCCCAACCTTGACATGTATAGGGTGTGATTGAAAAGCCATAGTTCTCAAAGTGACACCTGGTTCCTTAACAATCTAGAGGTTTTGTGTAGTAGCAAATCTGCTCAATACACCATTTGATTTCTTGACTGCCGCTTCCATGAATGTCTAGATATAAGTAAAATTAAATCCTAGAAATGTTTGATATTTTCTCCATTTATCATAATATAAGGGGGTACCCCACCTCGAAACAAAACAATACAAAAAAAAACAGAAAAAAGCTCTGCTGGTCAAGCTTTCATAGAATGCATTTTTCCTAATAGGCTAGGACCAAGCAACTCACTCTGAGTTAATACACCCAGTTACGTTGCCTGGGAAGATATTCTTTGATCACAGTGAACTTTTTTTGTCAAAGTAGTTTCGATCAAACCTCGTTTTTTATAATGGCTGATTTATGAGAACAACATGGCTCTGTGAAATTTTGTTTCCTGCTCAGGGAAAATGGCACAGAAACTGTTGTGATGTTAGACACGGCTTACAAAGACAGCACGATGAGAACAACACACGTGGACGAGTGGTTATCTCATTTCAAAATAGGTGAAATGTCGATTGACGCCAAATTTTGTTCTGGATGTCTATCAACTTCCCAAATGGATGAAAAGGCCAACACAGTGCATTTGCAGCTTGTTCCACCAGTTTCTATTTGGAAGTTCTATTTAGAAATTCTGAAAAGATTGTGTAACAGCATGTGACAAAAAACAGGAGGGGGGGGCCTGAGTTGTAGCAGATGACAGACTGGTTTGGCCACCGTGACAATGCACCTGCTCATGCAGCCATTTCAGTGTCAGTTTTGAGCAAAAAATAGCATGCCTCACTTGCTCCATGCACTTTACTCAGCTGACCTCTCTCTGTGAGACTTATTTTTGTGTCTTCCAATGGAAAGGGGTATGAAAGGAAGGACACTGATTTGATGATGTAGAAAAGTTGAAGGAAAAAACGAGGGAGGTGTTGTCAGCCATCCAAACAGAAGAGATTGAAAAAATGTCTCCATGAACGGAATAGCAGATTTATAAATGTATCAAGTGTAATGGAGAGTACTTCAAAGGTGATCAGGTTGTTTTGTAAAGAAAATTCAAATATATATAGCATTAAAATAATATTCTGGTTTGCCAGGGGTGGAAGGTGGAGGCCCAGTTGTGTGGTGATTTTTATTTTCTTTTTCCCTTTCAGTGAGTTGTACTCCATATCGAACAAAGGCTACAAGCCTTGATTTTCAACAGTAAATGCTTCAAGTTCTCTTAGCTTTCAGCTAGCAAGATTGTGTCAACTGCATATTGCAGGTTATTAATAAGCCTTCCTCAAATATTATGCCACCATATTCTTCATATCATCTAGATTCTTGGATTATTGCTCAGTTTATATATTGAATAAGTATAATGAAAGGAAGTATAGTACAATTCTGAAAAACACCTTTCCTGGTTTCAAACCATGGTGTAGTTCCTATTTATACAACTGCCTCTTGGATCATGTACATGTTCCACAGAAGGACAATGAAGTATTCGAGAATTCTTCTCAGTGGTACCTAGCTTCTTGTGATCTACACAGTTGAACCCCTTTGTACAGTCACTAACACACAGATGTCCTTCTGGAATTCTCTAATTTCAACTAAGATCCATCTGACATCATGATCCTTGTGCCATGTCCTCTTCTGAGTCCAGCTCCTTGTAGGTATATATCTGTGATCATTTTATAAAAAGTTATCATCAGCAAAATTTTATGTACATGTGACATTAGTGATACTCTGATAATTCATGCATTCCATTGGCTCATCTTTCTGTGACATGGATACAAATCGGGATTGCTTCCAGTTGATTGGCCAGGTGGCTGTCTTACAAATTTCTTGGCATAGACTAGTGAATGCTTTCAGCACTTCATCAGCTTGCTAAAATATTTAAATTATCATTCCACAAAATCCTGAAGCTTTTTCCCCTCCAATGGCTTCAACGAAGCTTTGTCTTTTTCTATCAATACCATTATTTCTTAATCATATGCATTTATTGACATAATTGAATCCTGATCCACTTTTTTGGGGATGGTGACTGTGTATTCTTTTCATTTTCATTTGATGTTTCTTGCATCATTCAATATTTTGCCCTTATAAACCTTCAATGTTGAAATTTGAGTGCTGACATTTTATTTTATTTTTCGGTTGTTTGAACTTGAGCTATCTTTAATATATTCTTCCTTTTTGGTTTCCTAATTCCAGACCTTGGTATATTTCACTATAATACTTTATCTTGTCTTCTCATACTGGCTTTGAAATTTTCTGCTCAGCTTGGGTACTTTGTCATTTCTTCCATATGCTTTAGCTCTTCTACAATCAAGAGCAACTTTCCATGTATTTTCTGGCATCAACTTTGGTCTTTTCTTTCTTTCTTATCTTTTTTCAGACCTTTGAGTTTCTGCATAGGTGAGGTTCTGAATGCTATCTGACTAGTCAAGTCTTCGGTTATTACTGTTCCATATGTCAAATCAGTTCTTGAGATAGTCTTTCAATTAAGGTGGAATGTACTCAAGGTCATATTTTGGCTCTCATGAACTTATTTTAATTATCTTCAAATTCAACTTGAAATTACATATAAGCAGTTGATGGTCTGTTCCACTCAGCCCCTAGCCATATTTTATCCTCTCCATCATGTCTTCCCACTGCTATAGTCCATTTGGTTCCTGTGTATTCCAAGATGGTGATGTCCACATCTATAGTTGATGGTTATGTGGTTGAAAAAAGGTTATTTGCAATGAAGAAGTTGTGGGTCTCAGAACATCCACTTATGCAATCTTCAACTTTGCTTCTATTACCCAGGCCATAGTTCCCAACTACTGATCAGTCCTCTTTATTTCAAACTTTCACATTCCTATCCCCAATAATTTTGAGTGCATCTTCTTTGAATGTTTGATCAATTTCAGATAGAAGAAATTGGTAGAATTCTAAACTTTCTTGATCACTAACATTGGCGATTGGTGTGTCAATTTAAATAGTAGTTATAGTAACTAGGTTTCCTTGGGCTTTAGAGGAGACGATGTGAAAAAGAGCAGCAAAAAATGTTATGAACTGTAACACCTTTATTTAATATTATTCATTAATAGATATGGCTTATCATCTAAAATACTTGCCACTTGATTTTAGTAGGCACTTACATTATTTAAGCTAAATGTTTAGTTCAAAGTTTGTCATAGTGTGACTCCTGAGTCAATGAAATCATTATCCCTGCAGGCTTATTACAGATGCAAAATTTTGCCTCCTATCACACACCAACTTACGTAGAAACTTGGGGTGAAAGCAGACTAGATTCATACCTATTGTGCTAATTTCCTGTGCATAGTGACTCTACAGAACAGAGAAAACCTGATCCATGGATTGTTGCCAAGGCTGCAAATCCCTATGAAAACAGATGGTCACATCTTTCTCTTCTGGAGTACCTGGCAGGTTCTGGCCACTGTCCTTAGGTTAATAGGCAAGTGCTTAACCATTTCGCTACCAGGACTCAAAAATGGGAGGATAGCCCATAAGTCTGGGTCTCAACCAACCCTACATGTCATTCTGACCCACATTAGAAGTTGAGAATTACACTTGTAGACAAATAACAGTAAAAAGAGAATGTGAATGACTGAAATGAAAGAAGAAACACAGCTGTCATTTGGACCTTCCAAAGTTCCAGTGCAAAAGTACACAGGCAAAAAAGGTTATTTAAGATAAAAAACAAACTCCTAAGCCTTTATATTTAAAAATAATGCAATCTTCACTATCCAGCCAAATTTTATCAATTAACACATCACAACAACCACGAACCCAATGACAGTAGGCACATTGGGGGGGGGGGGAGGTTAGATAAGTTACATTGTCTATAATGTTTTTGGGTAAGGAGTGAAGAAGCAAAACCCTAGTATGGGTAACAATTGAAGATTAAAGTTTCAAGTCAGGGGAGTTGGGATGCTTTCCAAGGAAGAATCACAATTGTATCTCAAAAACCACATTTATCTTGAAGACCACACCCCACAGCATCTTCATGTTCCTAATAAAGCTAAGGAAGTGTTTCATCATTGACTCAGAGAAAAGACCATTACTGGGACTGAATCAGCAGCTTCCAGCAGTACTAAGTTTATCACTTTTGGACTGCTAAGCAACAGGAAAGCAGCCTAAAAATTATCTTTCTCTTCAGAGAAAGCTATTGTCATTGCTTCCAAATGGAAGCAAAGTCCAAAGGTCCTGTCCATAATAAACATTTATGGGATGATAAGTTCAGTCTGCAACTGCATTTGCAAATTCTGTGCAATTTTCTTGGGTTCTGTTTAAAAAAATAAAAATAAACAAACTGATAGCTGAAAGATGCTTAACAAATAAATAGACCGACTTTAAAAATGACTTTAAATAGGCTGACTTTAGTATTCACTCTTAATTTCTAGTAAAAACTAGGTAGAAGTAGATAAACAAAATGAAGAAAGAAGAGACTTATTTCCTAAAAGATTTCTTAATGATAGATGAAGTTGCATCTACTACTATTTAAAGTTTTTTTCTATAAATATTACAGTTTTGGAAATTCTACAAATTCTACTCTGTCCTGTTGGGTCACAGTGAATCAGAATCCACTCAATAGCCACAGTGGCTGTTGTTATCTATCTTTGATCCATCTCCTGAGCCCTAATTC
The DNA here is from genome assembly GCA_004026705.1 of Nesogale talazaci. Classification (NCBI taxonomy): domain Eukaryota; kingdom Metazoa; phylum Chordata; class Mammalia; order Afrosoricida; family Tenrecidae; genus Nesogale; species Nesogale talazaci. The sequence continues at coordinate 431,253 of PVJH01000120.1, forward strand.
ACTTTTCTTCCCTATCATAAACATTTTACATTTACAGAATTGAGAGGATGGGGTGGATAAAAATGGAGGCGTGTAGGGGAAGAGTACTGGCAGTAAAAACTCTCTGAACCCTACTTCCTAGGAAATATTAGCACAAATGCTCATATATGGTTGCCAGATTGAATTCCTTTTATGCATTTGCTCATCAGTAAGCACTTCTTAAGCACCTAATATGTACCAGACACTGCTATTGATTAGAAAGAGCTTAAACTGAGGCACAAATTTCACTGATGAGATTATATGTGTTTAAAGAGACAAGTTTCAGTTTGTCAGCCAAAACCAGTACTTCTAAAACTTGCACCAGTATCACCAGGAGAGAGTGATAAAACATAGATCTTTGGATCTTACCCCCAGAGTTTCTATTCAGGTGGAATGAAGGTTAGGTTCTACATTTGAATCAATTCCCTGGTGATGTTCACCTCATGGTTCCTGAGATCCCACATTCAGAACCACTGATCACAACAGATGATAGCTTTACACACCGCCCTGGCAACCTGCACATCCATTTTCCAAAGGAGGCAATGGGCTCTATGAAGACTGTCATCACTTACACCTGAGCACAATTCAGACCCACCTCCAAAGAAAGAGGGACAATTTCAAAAGAAGGGAACTTCCTTTTTTGGGGGGGGGGCGGTTTCTCCCTCTCTTTTTCTTGTGGTTTGCTTTTATTTTCTTATTTTGTCTTCTACTCACAAGAAATCACTTCTATTTCTCAATACAAAAGTTGATGGAGAGAGAAAAAAAGCTCATCCAGATGTTTCAGAGTTGCTAACTTTAATAAAATAATCATTTTTCTTCTGGCTTTCAGTCTCCACAGTTGATTTTGCCTTTTTTTATTGAACTATCTCCCTTCTGAACAATAGAATCATAGGGTTAGAAGGAACACTGGAAATTCGCTTAATCCCTCCTTGGCTTCAGAAAAGACTGTCTCTAAACCATCCCCAAATATAGCAATTTTTAGTCCAGAGAAGAACAGGCACGGAGAATTTCCTATTCAACATTCCGTCACATACTTGAAGACACGAATAGGCTTTCCCTCAACTTCTTCTTATCCAAGCGAATCGACCTCAAATTTAGGCTTTCCTCATTTGACTTCCTCAACATTAAATTAATTTTGCTCTTCTTTAGCAATTTACTCCACTTTATCTCAGTGGTACCTCATATAAATACTCCTGAAATGAAGATTTTTGGGGGGTACAGAGAAAGGGGTAAAGTGATTATGTTTATTGAACAAAAATGAATTAATTGAAGGTAAGACTGGGCATGGAACTGGACAGTGATTTTTGCTGTTGCTCTACATATGGTTGCTGTGTGTCAGAACAGACTCAAAGGCACACAGCAACAACATACCTGCGAGAAAGATAAAATGCACGAATGCAGTGACTATATAATACAATGGCATTCGCTTGAACAATTAATTGCAAGAATCCTTTAGTTTATAAAAAACAATGGGCAATATCCCCTAATTCTTCAATTTCTCCATGATGACTCACCAACCATTTGTAATAAAATGGATGGGAATTAGGGATCTTTTAAAATGTGTAATTATATATATTTCATGACATTTGACTCAAGTGGACACGTTAACCTGCTGTTCATTTGCTTATTCATTTATTGCTCAGTGTCAAAGTTGGAGTTGGAGGAAACAAGTTATTTAATTTGGGATGAACCTAAAAATTTTAAACCTATGACATCACAATCATTTCTATGAAAATAATTTTTTGAACTCAAGTCCAAGAGGTATGTAGAGAGGTCTCCAAAAGCTGGTTAGAGATTCCAGGAGGACCGGACAAGGAAAGAGGAAGTCTAGGTGAAACTATAGGGTCCTGAGCTGCTTAGAAAGGGAAACCACATCACGAAATGGGAGGATTCACTAATTAATAATTCAATATAATTTCCATTTTGCCCATTCTAAATATGACTATTCAAATTCTAATAGTGGCTTTTGGAATGGTGAGGTGTCTAGTCGAGCCTAGGGTGAAGGGACAGGTCTACTTGCTTTCCTATGGGGATCAAGGTGTACGGTGGAGGCGATGCATTTAGTCTCCAGAGAGAAGGAAGATGCTGCTTGCACAGCACTTCTACTCACCAGTCCATGCAGCAGCAAGGGTGTTGGCTTTGAAGGAAGCCAACTGTCCTGCTCTCCCAGCCAGAGGTAAAGAATTGCATTGGTGGCCACTAGAGGGAGGAGGATTAGGAATAGAGTAAATTGTGGGGAAAAGGCACCCATGAAAAACGCACATGGGACAACCAACACATCACTAACGACCGCCTAGCAGCTACCTCTCCGGTCTATTATCGGGTCAGAATACACAACCCAGACCTCTGTCTTTATTGTAGTGTCCCAGTATATTACAGAGCCCCTTAACTTTGATGGCTGGAGAAGGGAGTTTGGATAGGGTCATGGGAAACACACAAGCACACAAACACACAAGCACACAAAGATACATTCTCACCCCCCACTACAAGTAGCTTCATCTGTGCCGTCTGATTCTCACTCATTTTCTTATTTAAAACTCTTGATGTTCTTTACCAAGAATGTGTTCCCGAAAAGCAAACAGCCCACCTTCAAGACAGTCTTGGAAGAAGCACCAGCAGAGACACTCATTGTGCCAAGGTGTATTTTACCAACAAATCTGTACAAATTACACAAGGTTGAAAACAAATGGAATATAATATAATTAAAGCAAAGACTCTTTTGCTAAATTACAGCTTGAAGCAGACCTGCAAGAAATGTTTTTAATTAGCTTCTTTGGCAAAGGCAAAGCATAGCTCCGAATATGTTTGGCTTTCCATCCTGCCCTTTGGGTTGGGCTGCCCAGTGGGTGTCTTACCTCCAGCGCAAGTAGCTGAGCATTCTGACCAAGGTTGATGATTCCAAGTAAAGCCGACTTCATTGTCTCCACTGCCAGTTCGAGTGATGGGAACGTTGAATTTATACCTAATGCCCAAATTCTGTTCCTGAAGCAGTACCTGCCATTGAAAACAACTGGTGAAGACAATTAAAATACCATGAGCCTTCAGTCAGATAGTTTTTATTTCTTTTGAAGAAGAAATGTAATAAAGCAAGTCTTATGGAGATTCAAGGCAACTTTTAAAGTACATGTGCTTAAACTATAGGCCTCTCCCCATCTGGAAGAAAGACGATAAGAGTCGGGTGAGAAGATGCACTGGAAACAATCAGTCCAAAGGACTAATGGACCATGCAAACCTCAGCCTCCACTACCTATGATCACAACTGGAAGGTTTTATGGCTGCTATCAAGGCAGACTTATCTGAAAGCGATCAAAATAGAAGGTCCTGATTAGAGTGTGGGGAAAATTAGGGACAAAACTCAGAAGGGTAATAAAGACCAGATTGACTGGCTTGATAGGGACTGGTAGAATCCCCGAAACTATGACCACTAGTTATTCTTCAGACAGAATGAAAAAGATCCCTGCCGCTCAACCTACAGTCAAACCATCAGCAAGCCTATGGGGTGAACAACACCAGGGAGGAGTGCACCCCTTAGCACCAGCGTTCCTATGAGGTCGAAAGCATTTACCCCAGGATGAAACTCAGGAGGCAATGAAAGAAAAGGACCAATGAAAATATGAGATATAGGGATAAAGAGGAAAGAGTGGTATTATCCTGTGGGGACAGTAATCATTGTCATGAAACAAAATGTGTGGGAATGGAGACACTAATTTCCTCTGTAAACTTTCACTTAAATTAAAAGAAACAGTTGTTTTTAAACAATAAACAAATATACATTAATTAGATTGAACTTTCTTCTTAATGTTCCTAGAAGTAGATTTTGGGCACTATTTATCTGATTTCTCTTATTTGGATATAAAAATACTAGTCAAGTGGGCCTTGACAAGATGAGAGAATTACATAAGAAGAGGATTATATAATCCAATGTCTCACAGAATTTATACTCTTGGGAAACCCATTTATCTTTATTTACTTTAATGTTACCACTTGCAAATGGGAACTATAAAACCCATCCCTTCATAGCTGACAGCGTGATTGTAAACACTGGAAATGAAATGGCGAAGGCATATTTACCATAACAATGAGGTTTTCCGAGGTGGCACCTAGCGCTTCCAAGGATTCAGGCTCATCAGTTGGTCTCTTGTAGTGAAAGGCGGTGCCAGCAACATCAAACTTCCTCGGCCAGTCAATAGTCCAAGCACCATTGATATAGTAATCATCCCCTTCAGATTTTAAAGCTACAAAAATAAAATCACAATCCACCTAAAAACGTGAAACTTTTTTTTACCAAAATGACATGATTATTAACTACACTGAAGTCCACAATGAACCCTCATTTCCATGTTGTGCATCTGGAGAAGAAGGGATTGTTGAACACTTACTAAGAATAAGTTATGAGGGTCATTTTCTAGATGAATGCCAACATGATTGTTACTTCAAGATTTATCATGTCACTTGTTAACAAGAAGAGTGGAAAGTTTACAAAGGAATAATTGCATGAAATTACAAATAAAGTCATGAAGAAAACTCAGGGAGTTTTTGTTGAGGGGGTGATAGACTTGGAGAGCTGACCTTTGTAAACCCGATGAGCGGGAGATAGGAAGGATCCCATGGTTTAGGCACACACAAAAATGGGACCCTGCCATTAACAACGGAGTTAAATAAAGAAGAAACAGACTCAAGTCCAGCTTTGAGTTTTGCATATGGCAAAGGAAACACCTTAAACTAGTAAAGATCGCAAGAAATGATGTTGACTCCCTGATCTAAGAATCGAAAATAATCAACACAAATCCAAAGGAGGAAATGGTACTAGAGCTTGATCGCGAACACCTGGTTTGCAGAAGCCTATGGATAATCATGGCAGCCCAAAACCCATTCACAGGGTGCACACAGACCCTAGTGATTCCCTGTTGACTATGACTACAGTGAATAGTCTTGAGGGGCGTGAATAGTCTTGCTATCACATGAAGAGTGCTGTAAAATTGATTATGGCATATGTAAGTATGTGACAATGCAAAATCTTTTGAATGTTACTTCAGTTTAAAAGTAAAGGTGAAGGGGAGGTACACGTACACAAGTACATTAAACCTCTAATGCATCCCCTTTGACCATAGACCAGGGATGTGAAAAGCAATTGTTATCATGCAAAGTATATTCAAAATTGAATTATTTTTAGAGAAAAGAGAAGAAGAAGAAGAAGAAGGAGAAGAAAATAAAGTTGAATTATTGTAGATGCAACAAGGTTAAAACTTAACATATTATCGTTTGCTGTTTCTTTGACTCATTTTACATTTGCTGACAATTTTAATATTTTGACTTTTTAAATTAAGGTCCTTCTGTTTCATTTAATGACCGCTGATTTTATAAGTTTTCCTATATATGAAATTCAGAACAGGCAACCTATCTAGACTACAAATGGATTAATGGTTCCTGGGGCAACTGGGAGGAGATGAAGAGCTAATAATAGGGAGTACAAGAAAGAAGAAATTGCTCAAAAAATTAATTGTGGCAACGATTGTACAACTTCTTTGAATATGATTAAACTATTGAATTCTATATGACTTATATGTCAATAAAACTTGTGTTTCTTTTAAAGAAATGAGAAGGAAATGAATGGTCTATGAGTAGGAGGAAAGCTGAAGCTATTTCTCATTCTTTATGTATGAATAAATGGCTCCACTCCTAGTGTATTGAATGTAAAAGTAGTTTAATCATAAAATGTCAGAAGAAGATATGAGAGAACTTAAAAACAATAGAGATATACAACATTTTTCTAAGCTTGACCAGGAAGCAAGGCAAAAGAAAGGAAATGATTAATAGATAAATCACCTTGTTATAAGAGCTGTAAGAGCCCCAAATAAAATGATTTATTAAACAAAAGATAACTAACTATGGTGTTTTTAAAGCTCTATAAGAAATATATATATCAAAACCACAAAAAGCACATTGACAGACAAAAAGACGTTAACCTTATTATTCAAAAGCTCCTATACATAAATACCATATATACTTGTGTATAAGCTGAATTTTTCAGCACATTTCAATGCACTTTTTGTGGCAAAATTAGGTGCCTCAGGTATTACTTATGTCAGCTTATACTCAAGTATATATGGTAGCACAATAATAAACATGTCTGTTTAATACTTTTTTGTTAGTCTTATAGCTAACTTCAAAAACCTGTAATTCTTGAGACCAAATGAGACAGACTCAGAAGGAAAAAAGGGTTGTGATGCAGAATTTCTGCCTTTCGAGGCCACTATCACTTCTCCACCACTCTTCGGTCAGTTTATCAAAATGTGGTGGTTTACACGTTGCTGTGATTCTGGAAGCTATGCCACCAGTACATGAAATACCAGCAAGAGTATTCATGGTGGACAGTTTTCAGGAGAGCATCTAGATAAAGACAGGCTAGAAAGTAGAAAGAAGGGGTCAACTTCATAAAAAAAAAACCCAAAACATTGAAAAACCTCATGAATAGCTGTGGAACATTGCTTGATATTGTGAGAAGAGGTAAGCACCTTGAATCATAGCATATCATCAAGAACCAATGGTATTAAAGGAAGAAGGCCAAGCAGTACTAAAGACATTAACCAAAATAAAAGTCCAGACATTGACAGAAGATAAAATGAAATGCTTCAACAACCATGTAGCACTGAAAGAATTCACTGGTCCATGCTAAGGCATTCAAAATATTTATAATATTTACTTTTTAAAAATAAGTACTTTGCTTCTTCAAAGTAGAGTTGACCTTACTGATAAGGATACACCAAATTTGGGACCTTCATTTGCTGTTGCAGTATGATTCAAAATGATAAGAAATAGATTCAGATACTTAATGATTAGAACATAAACGAATAAATACAAACCTAGCAAAATTGAAGTCCTCAAGAATGAAATGGCACATATAAACATCTGTATCCTAAGTATCAGTAAGTTGAAATGAATAGCTGTTGACTGTTTTTAACATAAAAGTCATATGCTCTAATATACCTGGAACAATGGATTGAATATATGATATATATGATATATCTCTAAGGACCAAAAATGAGAGTAGCGATACCAGGAGGGGCAGGGGAAGGTGGGGAGAAAAAGGGGGAACTGATCACAATGATCTACATACAACCCCCTCCCTGGAGGACGGAAAATAAAAAAGTGGGTGAGGGGAGACATTGGTCAGTGTAGATCATGAAAAATAATAATAATCTATAAATTATCAAGGGCTCATGAGAGAAGGAAGGTGTAGAAGGGAGGGGGTAAATGAGGAATTGATACTAAGGGCTCAAGTACAAAGAAAATATCTTGAAAATGATGATGGAAACAAATATACAAATGTGCTTGACACTAGGTATATATGTATATATTGTGATAAGTGCTGTATGAACCCCAATAAAATGATTTTTTAAAGCAATGGTATATATCATTCAATGATAAAAATATCATTTCAAGATCTATACTGAAGTAAAATACTGACAATCATAGGATAATATCCATATGCTTACAAGGATAATCCCTACTTGTCTGTCAAGTTTGTCTTACTGTGGTGACTTGCATGTTGCATTCTACCAGTTAGACCAATGAGATAGCAAATACTAGTTAGGGTCATCCCAGAACAGATTTCACTGAAGGTCCCCAAGTAAGAAAAGAATGGCTAAAATAACTAGATAACCCACTTCTGGGTGGTTCGACATTAAGAACATTAGGAAGCACAGAGGAACATTGTTAGATATACTGCCTGAAGAAGAGTTCTCCAGGTTACAGTGAACTCACAGTAAAACTGGGGATGAGCTGCCATCTCAAGGTAGATGTAATAATTTAATAATGTGAACAGTGGGGGGGAAATTGAGATCTTCATTTGATGATGGAGAATGACTCAAAATGAAAGAGCTGCAAACCTCCACTAATAATTGGAATCTGGAGTGTACATAGTATGAAACCAAGAAAATTGAAATTCTTCAAAAAGTAATGAGGATGTATAAAGACTGATATCATACACCGTAGTCTGCTAAAATGGAATGGAATTCACAATTTTTTATAATGATGGAGAGTTGAGCAGAAATTTTCTAAGGGAAGTTTCAAATGACAAAGTAAAACATTGTAACATTTTCTGAAGTTAGAAGTTAGAATAATGAAGGATACACTCAAGCTAGATGAAACTGAAAGAACTGAAGAAAAATTCAGGATTGAGTTGCAATCTGAAAGGGCTTGATGGGGGAAACAAGAAGATGGAAGGAATGCACAGTCATGGTACAAAAAGGAATTGGTCAACATGCAACTATTTCAAGAGGTATTATACCATCAAGAACCAATAGTATTGAAAGAACACCATGCTGCACTAAAGGCATTAACCAAAAACAAAAGTCCAGAAATTGACAGAATATAAATTGTAATGCTTCAACAATCATGTATCACTAGAAGAACTTACTGGTCAATGCTAAGAAACATGTAACCAACATGAAGACAGGAGATCTGGTAGCTGAGTGGTTTGGGAGTTAGGCAGAGAGCGTAAAGAGCCAGTGGCTCCCAGGTGGAAGATGAAGCTTTCCACACAGTAAAGAGTTAGTCTTGAAACCCACAGGGGAAGTTGTATCCTGTCTTAAAGAGTTGCTATGAGTAGGAATCTGCTTGGTGGTCATGAGTCTGATTTAGTTTGATCCAAAGAAAGCTGACCCAAAAGGACGGGGAAATTATTTTTTAAAGTCATTAGTATATGCATTAATATCACAAATATTTGGAAAAGATCATTCAGGAATGTTTGCAGCAGTACTTAGCCAGACATATGAGTCAGAGCCAATATAAGACATGGAAAGAGGAAAGTCATTGTTAATGTCAGAAGAAGCATGATTGAAGACAGAGAATATCAGAAAGATGTCTTCTCAGGCATAATTGATTATTCAAATGCAAAGTGTGTATTCCATTGACAAAAATAGCAATTTCAGAAAATTTCATTGTGCTCATGCAAAACTTGTACTTGGACAGAGAAGTGGTTGCTCGAGCAGAGCAAGGGAATATTACATGACTTAAAAATCATAAAACGTGTAGGTAGGATTGTATATTCTTGCAATCTGTATATTGAGTAAATAATCTGAGAAGCTGAACTACATGAAAAAGACTGGCATCAGGATTGAAAGAAGGCTGATTAACCCGAGATATGCAGATGACACAACTTTGTTTGCCAAAAGCAAAGAGGTCTTAAATCATTTGCTAATGAAAATCCAGGACTCCAATCTTCAGTATGAATTGTTGTTTTACTAAATAAAAAAGCCAAACTCACTACTATTGAGTCAATCAATAACAGTGACCCTATTAGACATGGTGACACTATTGGTTAAAGTAGAAGAGTTTCTGTGGGTTTCTGAAACTTTACAATAGTAGGAAGCCTCATCTTTCTCCCTCAGAGTGGCTGGTGGATTCAAACTACTGATTTTGCAGTTAGAAGTCCAACATATTAAACACATAAACAGCTTCACATCACTTCATATAAACTACCTTAACAAATGAGCCTACAGACATTATGAAAAAAAGGTTGAAATTGTTTGGAATTTAATTTTGCTTGAATTCACAATCAATGGTTATGGAGGAAGACATGAATTCAACAAATATATTTCACTGGGCAAATCTTCTGCACAAGACTTCTTTAAAATGTTGAGTAGCAAGGATGTGACTTGAGAACAAAGAGTTCAGTGACCCAAGCCATGGTATTTTCAATAGTCTCATATGCATAGGATTGATAGGATTCAGAATCAAATCAACGGTACTTAACAATAACTAGTTGTCCTTAATATTATAGATCATTTTCATCCCTCCCGTCCCATTTTCTTTGGAAACACATGTGCAATATCTTGACTGGGTCAGGCATTATTTAATTCTCAAAGTTACCTTCCAGATTTTCAGCACTCTAAAGAGGCCTTCTGCAACAGATTTACCAAATCAAATTTGTTGTCTGAGGTCTTGATTGCTGCTTACGCGAGCGTTGATTGCAAATCCTAACAAAATGAAACTCTTGATAACTTCAATCTCTTCTCTATTTATCAGGTTACTGTTGGGTCCAATTGTAAAGATTTTGATTTCTATACATTGAGTTGTAATCCGCACTGAAGGCTGTGATCTTTGATCTTGACTCTTTGATCTTAAAACAAGTGCTTCAACATCAGGATGGACTGGAGAAGGCACACTAGTGGAGAGGGGAGGTGGAGATATGGGGAAATCAGGATGGATGAGCCCCCTTGGGCCGGTGGTTAGAATGGAACTACTGGATGGGTGGAGAGAAGATGGGATAGAGACGGAACCAGCTGCAAGGATCTACATATGACCTGTCTGAAGGATGGGCATGGGGGAGTGGGCTGAGGGAGGTGTCGGGCAGGGTAACATGTGACAGAATAATAATTATTTATAAAGTATGGAGGGTTGATGGGAGTGAGAGAGCAAGGGAACAAGGCATGGGTTGGAGGAACCGACACCAAGGGCTGGGGGAAAGGGCGGCTGTTTGTAGAATGATGACGGCAGCAGATGTGCGAGGGTTCTTGTCACAGTATGTTTATTTATGTATTGGAAAAATAATGTATGAGCCCCCAATAAAATGATTTTTAATTAAAAAAAAAGTGCTTCAAATCCTCACTCTCTGTGAGTAAGGTTGTGCCATTTGCATATCACAGGCTCTTGATAGGCTTTCCTCCAATCCTGATGGCATTTCTTCTTCATATAATCCAGCTTCTCTGATAATTTGCTCAGCCTACAGATTGAATTAGCATGGTGAACGAACACAACCCTATCGTGCACACCTTTCCATTCAGTATTCCCTTGTTCATAATTGCCTCTTGATCCATGTACAAGGTCTGCAGGAGTACAATGAAGTGTTCCAGAATTCCCATTCTTCTCAAAGTTATCCATAGTTGGTTATGATATACACACACAGTTGACTGCCCTCGCAAAGTCAATAAAGCACATGCAAACATCTTTCTGGTATTATGTGCTTTCAGCCAAGATACATTTGACATTAATAATATCCCTTGTTCCATGGCCTTTTCTGAATCTGGCCTGAGTCTCTGCCAGCTCAATGTACTGCTGAAACCATTGTTGGCTCATCTCCAGAAACCTCTAGCCCTTAACCAGCAATAATCTTCTTTCTGTCTCTTGGCATTTGCCTATCCTGGACATTACTTATAGATGGAATCATCTTTATCCTTCAGAGTGGCTGGTGAGTCTGAACAGTCAACCTTAAAGTTACAGCTCAACAATTTACCCACAGCCCTAGCAGGGCCTCTTATTGATGATGGTGGTGGTGGTGTGAGGTGTCTTTGAGTTGGTTCCAATTCATTATAGCAATCTTACATAGAACATAGCTAAGCATGGCCTCCTACACCATCCTCATGGTAGCTACTGTGTTTGAGTCCATTGTTACAGCCACTGTGTCAATCCATCTCATCAAGGGTCTTCCTGTTCATCACTGACCCTCTACTTCACCAAGGATGATGTTCTTTCCCAGGGGCTGGTTTCTCCTGATAACATGTCTAACACAGAAGACAAACTATCACCAGCCTCGCTTCTAAGAAGCATTGTGGCCACAATTCCTCCATTATAGATGTTTTTTTTTCTGGTGATCCACAAGCAATTTCATGACAACTAGAACAAATATTGACATTTTCAAGGAATTAATTCTGCCTGGATATACCCGATGCTCACAGAATCAGCAGTCAAGAAATCAAACAGTGTGCTGCTTTGGACAAATCTTTGAGAAGGACCTCTTGAAACTGTGGAGGTGCAAAGAAAGTTATTTTGAGGACCAAGGTGGCCTGAGTTAAGCCACGATATTTCCAATCACCTCATAATCATGTGAAAGTTGAACAAAGAAAAAGCAGGAATGAAACAAAATTGATGCATTTGAATTATGATATATAATATATTTGTTCATATGTTGATGTTTGAGAAGAATACTGAGAGCACCAAGAACTATCAGAAGAACAAACAGATCCATCCTGGAGGAAGAATAGTCAGAATGCACCCAGAAGTAAGGACAGAAGATTTCATGTCATCTATTAGTTAAGGCGTAACATGTACCAATGCTTGTTTCTTTGTTCTTTTTAAATAGTTTTATTGTGATAAGAGATGTATGTGTCCCCAATAAAATGATGTAAAAAATCATTTTATTGATATATAATTTGCATATCATTCAGTTATTCAATCATATTAAGAAGAGTTGTGCAATCATCATCACTATCAACTTCAGAACATTGTTTTCTCATACTAATTGTTGTTAGCGCTTCACTTCCCCCAACCTACCCTGCCAAGCCCCTAAATAATTATTAATCCAGTTACTACCCCTTTATATTTTCCTATACTGGATTTCATATACAGAAAATCATATAAAACCCCAACAGGAAGCAAACAAGCAAGCAGCAAACAAACAAACAAAAAACCAGCAACAAAAATAAAACAAAATAGAATAACTCCAATTGAAAAGAAAGCAGAAGATATCAAAAACTGAAGCAACTTTAAAATGGGTCAGAAGGAAGATCCAAGGATAAAGCATTACATTTCAATCTAATTACATCTGCCCTAATTGATTTTATAATGTTCTCTGTATGGTAACAAGGCTATTCAACAACTCTGGTCTATGGTCAGAGGGGATTTACCCATGGTTTAATGCATGTTGGGTCTCCGCAAATGAGTTTTAGGCTTCTTCTGCCAGTCATAGCCTTTCGCAAACCAAGTACTCAGAATTTTAGTTTGACACCATTCTCTGCTTCAGATTTTGGTTTTACAACAAGATGGAGTGACATAGTGGTTGCAATGTTGGGCTTAGGCATAGGAACAACTGTGAGGATGGGGCAGAACCAAGAACTGTTACATTCTGTTGTGAATGGAGTCGCCATGGGCTGGGACCTCTCCTATGGTATCTAACAATAAAAACGACATGTATGATCCTTGGATCACACAAGTTAGTGTGCTTCTTCCATGTGGATATAGATTGTCTCACCTAAAGGGCTGCTTGTCTTGAAGACAAGGCTTTAAGACCACCAGTGACAGCCAGTCACTATCGGCTTCTTCACCACACTTTTCTGTAGCACTTTTATCTTCAGTGATCTTTTCATGAGGGTGAGTATCAAGCAGGGTCATATCATAAGAAATCATTGTTCTTAGATTGTGCTAGAATTAAGTGTGAATCCCAAGTCTATCCATATGTCTAAAGTTTTAAAAAGTTATCTGGCTCACTTTAGGGCATCTTTATAATTTTATCCTACCATCTTCTTTTGATTCTTCCTGTATCATTCACTGTTTTTCCCATAGAATCCTTAAATATTCCAACCAGAATCTTGAACTTCCTTTTTAAAAAAGGTCATTTCATTGGGGCTCTTACAGCTCTTCTCACAATCCATCAATCCATCCATTGTGTCAAGCACATTCATACATATGTTGCCATCATTTTCAAAACATTTTCTTGCTACTTGCTTTCAGCTCCTCATTCTCGTCCCTCTCTCCCCCACCCAAGCTTGATGCTTTTATTCAATTCTTCCAGTGTGAGAAATGCTGAGCAGGTACTCCTGTTTTTCTAATGCCAAGTCTTTGTGCATGCCTTTATAAGACTATACTTTCTCTTCTCGAGCTTCCCGTTTCAATTTTCTCTTCGGCACTTTTATTTCATTTCTTCCATTTGCTTTAGCTTGTCTACAGCCCAGAGCAAGTTCCTGAGTCTACTTTGACATTCATTTTCTTTTTTTTTCCCTGTCCTTTTAAAATGGCTACATATTGGGCTACAATCTGTGAGGTCAACAATTCAAAATCACCAGTTGTGCCTCAGGAGAAAGACGAGATTTTGCAGTCCCATCAATAGTCTTGGAAACTCACAGGAACAGTTCCCCCCTGTCTTATGAAGGCAATATCAGTTGGCATTGACTCTATGGAAGTGAATCTGGTTTTTTAAGTTTTGCCTTTTTCATGTATGATGCTCTTGATGCCATCCCACAATGGGCTTTGATTGTTACTGTCAAATGAGTTAAAACTATTCATAAGATGGCCTCTAGGGCTGAGCCCCGGTGGTGTAGTGGTTGAGTGCAGGACTGAGGCCCACTGGCCTGGCAGTTCAAATCCAGCAGCAGCTCTCCAGGAGCAAGGCTGGGTAGCTCCCATGACCACCAGAGGGCAGTGATGCCAAAAAAAAAAGATGGCCTCTAATTTAACGTGGGATACACACAATGCCATACTTTGGCTCTTATACATGAGTTTTGTGTGGGCTGATGGTATTGAGAGTCTCCATTATCTCTACACAGAGATAGTATTGATTTGATTTCATCTTATTTCATCTGCCAAGGTCCACACATATACACACACACTGTTGAAAGGGGTATGTGTAATGAAGAAGTTGTTGGTTCTGCAAAATTCTATCATGTGATTTCCAGCATTGTTTCTATCATCAGACCCATAATTTCAAAGGATGGATTTTGTCTTTTTGCCTCCAATTTTCACATTGAAATCATCAGTGAACACAAATGCATCTTGATTGCACGTAAGATCAATTTTACACGGCCAAAGTTGGTAGAATAATGTCTTCATTATTGACTGTTGTGGTGGTTTTATAAAATTGCATCATGCTGCATTAATTGGTCTTCCTTGTTACATGGATAGCATCCCACCTGCCCACATTACACTTCAGATATAATTGTCAGTATGATTTTTGACAATAAATGTGACAATTTCTCCTCAATTGAACATTTTTAGCATAAAAACATGTGATTTCCCACTTAAAAATGACCCATATTCATCCTTTACAGCCTATTAAAGCTGAGGAATTTAGTCTTAGGTGTCTCCTTTTGGCTTTGATGCCTAATTATTTTCACAGATTCATACTTTGTGCATTCCATGTTTCAATTTTTAGATGCTGTTTTCAGGTGTTTCTTCTCATTTTGAATGACATCAAATTGGTAAGTGGTAAATTTGTTTAGAAAACTTTACTTCATCAGTCTCATTAAGTTGACTCTACTTTGAAGAGGCAGCTCTACTCCAGCTGCATTTTTAGTGCCTTCCAATTTGAAGATCTCATCTTTTGGCACTACATCCAATAGAGCTCATTAATACTCAAAAGTTTTCTGTGACTAATTTTAATGTTGTTCACTTGTTCACAAAAATATCTTAGTCTGCCAGTTCTGCTGAAATTTGCCCCTTTAGGATAACCCTACTGGTTCTTCAAATATCAGTGACTTAGTGTCTAGTCTCACAGCAACAAGAAAGTCATTATGGTATGATAAACTGACAAGCAAATGATGACTGTTGATGTTCAGGATATCTAATCATTGCTACCTCTACATAACTTGCAAGAAAAAAACAAGTATTTAAGAAATACTGAGCCAGAATTGATTATGAAAGGAGGCTATGGAATTATGGGTGGGAAATTAATATAGAGATCTCATTTTCATTATGAAAGTCAATGTGGAGACAATACAAAATAATGTATAAAGATTAGAGGCTTCTGAAATAAAGAAGAGTCTGAGGAGACAGGTGTTCTATCTGGAGAACAGATTCTAGATGAACTCTTATTTTTAAAAGCTTTAGGGGGAAAGTAGATATTTTTTAAAAGGAATGAGAAATTCATTCAAGTCTCACTGGGGGCTTCTAGGGAACCCCTAAATCTGCCTTATGTTATATTATCTGAAGGATCAAACATCAAAGAGAACTTCCATTTTCTTCCTATGTTGGAAGAGCTAGTATTGGGCATGCACTCTCAATGTAAGCAATTAGAAAAACTCACAAAATATATGAACCCGTATGCTTAAACTTTGGACAGGACGGGGTGAGGTGTAATATGGGAAAGAAAATAAGATAGATGAGAGAGAGAGAAAGGACACAAAAGAAAGTTCTACTGTTGCCCTTCTTTCTCCCTGGAGGCTGTAAAGAAAGGGAAAACCATGCAGAGCATGATGGTTTTAATGCGTTAAAAAAGCAGAGATTTGACCATTGGAAAAAAATGAGATATCTGAAATTTGAATCACCACAGAACTTGACTTGAAGAAGAGAATGTTACTGAATACTAAATCTGGATATAGGATGTAATTCCACAAAACCAAATGAAAGACTAATGCGGAGTTATAAACAGGATTCAGCCGCTCACCAGAGACTGAATAAAAATCATACCTTTGTCATGGGTTAATCATGTTCTAGGCTTTTCTGAATTGACCCAAACAAAGCTCACTAACAATCTGTGATCATTCGGGCATATGTCAATCAGGCACGCCTGGGTAAGGGTAATGGTGGAGCCCTACCAATCAATCAGGTTCCAGCCCAATGACACCTCTTTGGTAGTGTGACTTTTTGTATAAGAGAGAGGCCAAGCAGAGTCGAATTTTTGCTGGCCCTTTGACTTTTGCTGGAACTGGATCTTCTGTCTGGTTCCTCAATCTCCTGTGACATCACTTGCCACATCTAGGAGCCATCAGTGGACCACCAGTGGTAGAGTCACTTGGCTAACTTCAGATTTATTTGCTTCTGTATCTACCAATCTGTGCCCTCCCTCCATCTGTTTTCTCGGCCTTCTTCCAGCTGATCAGTTTCCACAGCTGCATGAGTCAGGAGGAATTTGACTTGAACCAGACTTGTTTGGCCTACTTCTACAACTCTGTGAGCTGTTTCTTGATACAAACCTTTGGATATAAACACATACACCGGTTTTGCTTCTCTAGAGAACCCAAACTAATACAATATTTGGGAAAAAACACTCTGATGTACAAGTTACTTGACTTTTTCTTAAGGAATAAAACAAAACCCAGGCAATTGACAAACCAATAGCATCAATATATAACAGACGGTGAGAAAATAGGACTCATGTGAAAAGGAAAATGAAACAACAGAAGCAAATGCATAAATGCCAGTGATGAGACACCTAGCAGAAAAAAAAAACATTCAAAGAGTATGCTTCAGAAATGGAAAGATGCACATCTTGAAGAATCAAGGACAATCCATTGAGCTCTTCCTTTCTGATCGAGTCCCAACACAATGGTTCTTGCGAAGAAGAGTAGTTTAAGAAAAGCCCTTTCACTACCAGTGAGGTGGTAACCAGAGAGTGCACTGTCAACATCCATGAACCTTTCCATAGAGTGGACTTCAAAATACTCAAGGAGACCTGGAAACTTTCCATGAGTGAAATAGGAATGCCAGATGTGTGTACTGACATCAGACTAAACAAAGTTGCCTGGGCAAAGGAAATAAGGAATGTCCCATACTGTATCCATGCACAGTTGTTCAGAAAAATGTAATGAGAATGAAGACTCAACAAAATCTGTACATTGATTACATATGTTATTATTTTTAAAAACCTACAGTCCTTATGGGTGAAAATTAACAGGTTATTAACCAAGTAAGTTGTTATACAACTGCCTCCAAAAAGTAAAAGGACCAGTGAAGTGTCTAGACATGGAAACAAAATATTGGGAAGAGAAAATCAGCGGATCTTTGACAAAGGTGTCAAGGTAATACAAAAACACATTAGCTGTGATGTATTGAATTATTTGATAGGGCTCTATTGGTCATTTTGTATCTCCCACCAAATGATTGAGCATTAAGTAGATCCATGAAGATTGAGTGGATTTCTTTTCCTACAGGATCTCATTAATAGAAGGAAGATGCTGATTGGCTTATATGAGTCAGTTGTGAGTGACTGTTAATAAGATTAATTATAGTTATTAAAAACTTGGAACTTTAAGGAAGTGTTGATCAGTTTGGCACCATTTCAGAAGAAGGAAAAGAGATCTCACTACTACCAAGGAGAATCAGCAGTGAGATGTGTTCTTTGACGGTGCAATCCCTGTGTGCTAAAATCCCTGTATACTTTCTTTATCCACTACACAGAGAGTTATGAAATAGAAACAGAGGAGAAAAGTGGCGGCAGCAAAGGCAGCAACAGCAAAAGCCTGAGACAGAACGGCAGGCCTCCTGGCCCACAGAGCAAGAAAGGTGGGCGCCTTCCGGCAGGAGGCTCATTTGCAGAGTGCGTGGCCTTTAGGCACTTAATCGGGGAACTAAGTTTGCTGCCCTTAAAGTTCGAGTTGAGTCCCTTTGAGTTGACACTTAGGGCAGAGAGGAGTGCCCTTTGGGCATTTACCAGCATCACTAAATAGCTTTGTAATACTTGTCGGATAGAGGCCATGGGGTCACCTGGTTAAGAGACCAAGGATGAGAAAGAGAGAGAGGGATGGCTGTGCCACTGCCGAGTGGATGTGGTCCTGACCAGAAGAACTATGTCATGAGCATTTCCGACCTCAAAATGTAAACTGTTAGCTTCCCTAATCAGTAATAATTTTCAGTATTGTCGGTGAGTTCTGTGTGGTCACTGCAATGAATTTTCTAACCCAGGAGGCAAGCAGAAAGTACTTTGGGAATGGCAGTTGGTGGCAGAGGTGGTGAAAAAGGGATCACATAGGAAATCAGCCTTGGGCAGATGTTGAGTTTGATTCTCCTTCCCCCTTGTAAAGCCCAAGGGCAGATGATGTCCTGCACCATTTTGACAACAGCTTTTACAACACCTGGTGCTATAACTCACTGCCCTTGAGTCTGTTCCAACTCATTATGACCCTTCCAAGACCGTGACTCTTTACTAGAGCAGAAAGTCTCATCTTTCTTCCGGGAAGCAACTGATGGATTTGAACTGCTGACTTTCTAGTTAGCAGTCCAAGTCATAAGCCACCATGCCATCAGAGCTTCCTATATGTGTATTTATAGTCATTGAAGATTTACAGAGAAAAATATTAGACCTTATTCTATACCTTAATCTGAAAACCAAATCCACTGCAATTGAGTCAATTCCAACTCAGAACTATCCTAAATAGGGTTTTCAATACTGCTAATCTTTACCAGAGCCTCATCTTTTTTCCCTCAGCGTGTCTGGTGAGTTTGAACTCCCAACATTGCCTTAGCAGCCAACACCTAATCCATAGTGCTACCGGGGCTCCTTGCCTAAAACCACAATTAGGAAAGACAAGAACCCTGCCAATGAGTCAATTCCAACTCACAGAAAGCCTAAAAAACAGGGTGGAACTGCCTCTGTAGGTTTCTAAGAGTAAAAATCTTGATGGGAGTATAAAGTCTCATCTTCATCCTGAGGAACTGCTGGTGAGGTTTCCAAGCTTGTGGATAAGCAGCCTAATTCATAATCACACCACGATCAGGACTCCTCCTTTATACCTTCCTTATAAAAAAATTAACTCAAGCTAGATAGCCAAGAATAAAACTTCATGAAGCAATGTTAACAACAATCTTTGCAATTTTAAGAGTAAGTAAAATTTCTAATATAGGTCACAAGAGCACAAAGTGTGAAATAAAAATTGTAAGTGTCGGGGCTGAGCCCCGGTGGTGTAGTGGTTGTGCGTGGGACTGCGGCCCACTGGGATGAAGGTTCAATTCCAGCAGTGGGGCTGGGCCTCCTACTCCCACCACCGGAGAGCAGTGATGCCCCCCCAAAAAAAATTGTAAATGTCCCCCCAAATTAGGAGACCAAAGTATGGAAAGCAAGATACAAATGGGGGGAGACTCTTTAGGATCATGTTTTTTGATAACTATTTGCACCAGGGCCCATAAGGAACGCTAACAATCCCGCTCAGGAAAATATAATAGGCAAAATGTTTGCTTAGATACTTTTCAAAAACATTAGCTATGATGGTAAAATCTAAAGGACTAAGTACTGTGTTGATGAGATGTAGCTCTTCTGCATTACAGATGAGAATATACAGTGTGACATTTGCTTTGGGAAATTTAATCGAAATTTCTTTAAAAATGAAATAGGTATTTATCATTGAAATGGGTCTTTCCTAGTCAAGACTCTTTAACCCAAGTGAAATGAAATCTATGTTCATGCAAAGACTTTTTTATAAATCAGAGTGGTATTATTTGTAGTAGTCAAAGACCGGAAACGACCCAACTACCCATCAACAGATAAATGGATAAACCGTGGTTTATCCATACAATGGAATGTTTTTCAGAAATTAAAATAAATGAACTTTGGATATACTCAACAAATAAATCTCAAAACCTTATACTGAGCAATAAAGCTGAGAAATAAATTTCAAGAGATTTCAGTGCTTGCCTACTAAGGCCAAAGGATTTGACCTCATAAAGAAATGAGAGAGATTTTGGTGTCAAAGAAATATCCTATATCTTAATTGTGGAGTTTATGTGGGTAAATATAATGATAAATTATTACTGAATTATAGGCTGCTAGTGGATATATTGATTCCATTTACACTATATCATAATTAAATTATCTTAATAAAATAACTCACAGTGAAATTTAGGCTTTTATCATTTACATGTGTTCCTAAACTTGGCACTTCCTTCATTTTAGCCTAAAATATTCCATGTCAAAGTAGTATGTCTTTTCTTCCATTAAACTCTATTGCGTCCCCTCTAATTTTTAAAGCCTAGCAAAATATACTACTTACCAATATAGTTTTTTGACATGGAAACTTCTCTGACTTCAATGTGAACAGAGCCTCTTGGTATCAACACTACTTCCAGGTAGCCTGGAATACAGAAGATAACCCATAATAATCAGCATCTACAGGTTTGGCCAAAAAGCAAAGACTTAGTAACCAGTCAGTTATAACCATTTTCTTAGCCTTCCAATTTCCCTGTGACTTTATGCTTTATAAACCATGAAATACTGGTAAAGTCCTTTTTGGGTTTCATGAATACATCTAGAGTACTCTTATGTTTCTCTAAAGTTTTCTCAGGATCTTTAAAGCCTCAGGTGTGTCCTATTGGTTGGGTGGGTTTTCATTTTCTGGGTTTTTTTCCTTCACACATGACCCTCCCCTCAGTGCTCTGTGAGAATGAATATCAAAAAGAAATGTGACTAAATGAAATTAAGCTGAGAGGAAACACTATTTCCTTAAAATATCTGACGTAAAGCCACATTTAGTACTCGACAGGACCGCCAGCAAGTGGGAAAAACATAAGCTTGTCTGTCTAAATAAAGACGATTTAAAATAAGTTTGGAAAATAAGATATTTTGGCTATTCCAAGTACATCAGAGGTGTGAGGAAGAGTTCTCTCTACACACTCACCTCCTCTGGGCAACGAATCATTGAAGAACCCTTCAATGGCATCGCATGTGCTTCCATCCCCTCCACAGACTCGACATCTATCTTCCCTAGCATCAGATCCCAAAATATTATCACAACCTACATGCTGAAAACAGAGAAGAATATTCAGTGTGTCAAAAATAGGAAGGCTTGAAACCATCGCTAATCCAATAAATGTAGCTTATTTATTTATTTTTCCTGCAGTAAAGGAACTCAAAACCAATTTCTTCTCTACTCTCCTTACTGTCAGCTCTCTTGTAAGTTCTAGTTAATATGTCTCAACACATAAGTTTAACAAAAAAGAACTTTCAATCCCTCCAGAATTTCGGCCTCCATTTCTAATCAGGTTCTTCGTTTACAGGCATCATGCTTCCACTTTTATAATTCATGCAATTTGTTAGCAACAGATTCTTACTTAGGCCCTCAATCAAGAAATGCAAGGATGAAGGGAAAATGAGATGGGTTTCAGATGTGGAAGTCCTTTACAGGATTATCATCAAACCCATGGAGATAGGAGCATGGGACTTAATTTTGCATATAATCATATAAAGGTTGATTCTAAGTATAGATTATGTGAACATTTTGGTACTTTGAAACTGCACAGTTGACCCCTTGACATTAATATGAAGCAGGTATTGTATGAATTAAGTCTGTACTTAGGTTTATGTTAGCTGAATGAGATTGGACCTTGCCACAGAAATAACCGTCTCATTCAAAGAAATAAAGTAAACATACAAAAACTGGATGATCAGATAAAAGTGGACGCAAATAACCAGAAGGAGAGAAATTTTTGCAAGAAACTTTTAAGGCATAAGGAGACAACAACTTTTATTTGTTCTTTCCCAATATCTCAGGCTGTTTTGTGTTTCTCTTTAAAGTGAAAAAAAAACAAATAAACAAGAACTTATGAACACACTAGACTTTGTGCTTACCTACAGCCTTTTCTTATTATGGTAAGATTCACACACAAGTCTAAGAAAATAGCACGAATAACTTTGACATTTCCCAGCTAGTCTGGCTCATTCTCTAAAGTAAATGTTTCAATAAGGTAAAGACTAACTTTATAATTAAAACCATTATAACTACTTGAAAATGAGACAAAATAGTTAGAGCATAGCTGTTTCACACTTTTAGGAAAATTATGCCTTGACATAAATCAAATAGTCTTCCGATGAAAGCATGTGGTACCCATATGAATAGGACTTGAATCATTGCTTTCTCTTTTTTCTATCAACTTATTTGCAAACAGAACAAAAGAATAATGGAAATCTGAGTCCACAATATTTTCAAAGCTCTCACAACCACCGTAGACACAATCAGAAGACCCAGATAAATTTGTCACATGACACTTGGACATGAACAGGCAATTTCTACCTTGATCTACATATGTTGCCATCTTTACTAGAAAATGAGATTTCTCTAAAACGGGCTTTCTTCATTAAAACTGAATGTGGTATTAATTAGGAGCTGCTGTCTCAGAAAAAGACAAAGTCTCTAGACATAAAAAAAAATGAAAAGAAATGCACAATCTGAGCAACCTTGCATTCTCCATTGATACAGATATCCAGGGAATCCGTATTGCACTGAGTCCCATCAATCACCGCAGGGGCACGTTCAGTGTAGAAATTGTAACCTTCAGCCAAGCAGTTTAATGCACAAGGTTTTACCCCACCTGGATAAACATAGTAGAAGGAACAGAAATGGGTGGTTCTACTAACAAATAGTGATTCAATATTATCTATAGACTCTTACAACCATCTCATACATGCAGCCATCTCCTTTTCTAAAATCTAATGTTTATTTTCATTGAATCAGAATGTGCTGAGGGGCTGAGCCCTGGTGGCATAGTGGTTGTGCACGGGACTGCGGCCCACTGGGTTGGAGGTTCAAATCCAGCAGCAAGGCTGGACCTCCTACTTCCACCACCAGAGGGCAGTGATGCCCCCCCAAAAAAAGAACGTGCAGAATAGAATAAAGATTTAAAATGGAGATATTTCCAATACATTTAAGTCAAAGAGGATAGTGGTAGAAGTACCTGTATGCTGTGAATTTGAATAAAAAGTCTTTTTAAAACAAGCCAAGGGATAAAGTTCATTAAACACATAAGATAATTTTCTTTTATCATAAATGGAGACACCTAATAAAGAATGCCATTTGTTACTGAAGCTACTATAAAAATTGTGCCATTTCGAGTAAGGATAGATTAGCTATAAAATTACATTGAACTTGTATTCAGCCTAAATATATCCTATCCCATAAGTTTATTTTCCACAAAAAGATAAATTGTTATAAGGTAACGAAATAAAAATAGAATTAATAATAGCATTAAATATGAATGATTTTAAGATAAACATTAAATATAGCATTAAATTTAAGTACTGAAAGCAATACCTAATATTGCTTTGCGAATCAATGCATGTAATAGTTCTTGAGCATTTTCACTTTGTAACTGAAATTTCTATTTGTAAAGGTTGAAACAAAAATTAGTTATAAATAATAGCAATTTAAAAAAACAAGAAAAATACATATCACAAACTTATTTGGCCTACCCCCTTTCAAAAAGAAATTATTCAGTGCCCACTGATAAAGAAAAACTTTTGTACAATAGGCAATAATGCAGTCCCTCTCAATCATTCCAGTCCCTCCCCTTTTGGGAAACCCTCTCTTATGGAAAATTAGAAAGATAATTATGAATTAGATGGCTAAGATCAAAATCAAAAATTGTATAGCTATTATGGAAAAACTTTAGTGATTACTCCAAAGGTTAAATGCAGAATCACCATGTGACACAATCCCACTGAAAGCAGTAATGTAAAGAGACCATTGGAGTAATGGTCGCAGTAGCCAAACATGGAAAAAACCTAAGTATCCATCAACAGATGGATGGATAAAAAGAATGTAGAACAAGGAAATCAACCATGAAAAGAAATGAAGTCCTACCTAATATATGCTACGACATGGATGAACCTTGAAAACATTGTGCTGAGGGGGGGAAAACAGCATAAAAGTATAAATGTTGTGTTATCCCACTTGTATGGAAGCTCTAGGAGAGGCAAGTGTAAGCAAACCAAAGTTTATTTGTTGTTATGAGAGGGAGAATGGAGGAGGAAAGAGTCATCCCTGTGGTCCGTGTGAGCTTCAGGTCAAGTGATGAAAACTGTGGAATCAAACAGTGGTGATGGATGCACCCCATGATAAAAATCATTAATGTCCCTGAACTGCATACACAAAAAAAGGTGAAACAGCAAGTTTTTGTTGCTGCTAGTTGCTGTTGAGTCATTAACACTCAGAGAGACCCCATGGCCCTTAGAATGAAAAGTTACCCGGGCCTGTGCTAGTCTCACAATAATACATACATTTGAGACGCTGCTCAAGCCACTGTCTGCATCCATCTCCATAAGAGTTTTCTTAACACACACACACACACACACACACACACACACACACACGTGGGGTAGGGGGGCTGCCTTCAAAAAGCTTGTGAAAAAAACGGAATTAAAAGATAACAGAATTCTCCACTAATCTTTTGACGTTTATATATACATATATCAATGTCAGGTTTTTTTGTTATGTTCTCGCCTTCATGTACTACATCTTTCAGAAAAAATGTATGTATCTTTTTACTGTGCCATCAGGCTGATGCTAACTCATAGTGAGCAGTGAGCCTGTAGGGCAGGGTGGAGCTGGCCTCGTGAATTCTGAGACTGTGATGCTGTACAGCAGTTGAAGGCTCATCTTTCTCCCACAGAAATGCTGGTGGTTTCAAACTGCTGACCTTGCAGTTAGCAGTCTAACTCTACATTGAAGCAAGAAAATAAATTAAAAGCATACAGACGGAAATCATTTTTATTGCCATAAAATCGGACTAGCTAAAAGAAAACCATGGGCAAACTATAGAACAGCTATTAAAGTAAAATAACTTAGAAGGGTCAAATATATAGGGTTAATATATAAAATCAGTTCTATTTTTACATATTGGAAAAAGGAAATCATTTCATTAACAATAATGCAAAAATTATGCAGGAATAGATTTAGCACAATTCCTTACAACAAACATTATAACATGTAGTGTTTAGACGTTAAAGATATAAAAAAGATATTCATTAATGGGAAAATTTGATATTGTTCATCTCTGAGCTCTCCTCACTTGATCTAGAGAAGTGCTGAAATGCCAAAAAACTCAACGAGCTTTGTAATAAAAAATTAACAAACTGATTTTAAAATTTTTATGAAAATGAAAAGGACTTAAAATATTTTTTTTTAAAAACTTCTTGAAAAAGATCAGTTACACCACCTGCATTCAGGCTAAAACCACAGCTGTAATAATCAAGACTGTGTGATGCAGGCAAAGAGTTGATGAAAATATTAGTAAAACAAAATAAAAGAGTCTACACTTCTCCTGGAAATGCATGCCATAGGCCAAAAAATATGTATAGTAGTTCTAAATGTAGAAATAAAAACATAAAAGTAAACATTAGAAAATGGCTTTGTAAGCTGAGGTGGGTAAAAGCTTATCAGATATGGCACAGAACATAGTGATCATAGAAGAAACAAAAATTATTGATAATCTGGCAATCTTGAAAATTTAAAACATATCTCCATCCCTAAAGGCCACTAAAATAGTAATAGGAAAACCACATATTATGAGAAAATATTCACAAAACATTTTGAATAGGTCATTTCCACTCAAGAACCTAAAAAGAAATAGCCAATTAAAACATAGGCAAAGAATTTGAACAGAAAACAAAAACACCATATAAATGGACATATTCAGTCATCAGGAAAATGCAAGTTATGAGATGCCACTCTGTGCCCATAAGCAGAAGGACAGGGCTAAATGCTAGTAGAGAAAGAAATGCAATCTTAGACGTTGGTGGTGGGAGCATCAAATGAAACAACCACTTTAGACAAATACCTGCAGTTTCTTTTCAGTCTGAACTGACACCTAGCCTACTGCCCAGCAATTCCATTCCTACATACTTATCTAAGAGAAATGAAAATGTATGACCACAAAAAGACTTCGAGAGAAATATTCCTAGCAGTTTTACTCATGACAGCCAAACATTGGAAATAGCCCAGATGCCCGTAAAAATGACTATGTAAATGCAAAATGTGGAATGGAATATTGCTCAGCAATCAAAAGGAATGAACTATTTCTATATGCACCAGTGGGCATGGAGCTCAGAAACACTATCCTGTGTAGCATGATCTCATTTCATGAAGTTCTAGAATCTATGGGGAGAAAAAAAATCAGAAAAATGGCTACTTCTTGAAATGAGAAAGTAGAGGCAGCCATTGGGAAGGACTTCGAGGAGGTGAAGAATTCTGAATGTATTGGTAATATTCTATATCTCAATAGGAGTTGAGTTATTAAAGAATATGCAGTTTCCAAAATTCAAGGAAAACACAATTAAATGGTTGATTCAGTTGTCACTGAAAATATCTTTTAACTTTCCCACCCGTTGGTTGATTTTCACAATAAAATATAGGAAAAACAAGTGAACAATATATTAATATTGCTTAACAGTACAAACAGTTTTCTCCTAGAGAGACTTTCCAAAAAAAAGCAGGAGTTTGGATTTGGGAAGTTTAAGAAAATTTCTTGTAGCTGTTGAGCAATGGTGAGTGCTTGAAACAGCCCCTAGTGAAAGAGCACAAATGTCCCTAACAGTGAAAACAGTAAGAAGAATCAGTAGAAGAGTTGTGATCTTTGACAAGCAAAGAACTGAACACCGAATTTGCTGGTGTTTTTTGAGCTGATTTATAGCTTTATAGTTTGCTTTTAAGGTAATAGTTCCAAATACCAAATAATAACAAAATAATGTACATACAACTCAAGGAAGTCTCATGCAAGACTAAAAAATATCATATGGCTTTGTATACATGCACATGTTCTTTCCAACAGCTCTGTATCTTAATAAATGCAATGAATTTTTTATGAGTTCTGATTATTTGTACTAGCATATAAAACTCATTAAACAGACACTAAAATGGGTAGACTTCACAGTACGATGAGCATGTGACTTCTTCCATTTGTAAATGCTCATCTTTGCTAGTATACTCATGACTTACACATGGGTGTATATACCTACATGTAGTTTTTAATTTTGCAACTCTCAAGCACGAAGAATGCACTGCCCAGTTATACATTACCTCCAGTATAGGGCTTCCAGTTATAATACTTTCCACGGAAAGGCATATTGTCAAAGTCTGCACACTGTTTCTCTCGAAAATCTCGGGACCCCAAAGGACAGGGCTAAAATAAAATAAAATCATCAATGGTACGATTGTTGAAAAGTGCCAAATTAAAATTGCCTGAAATCCATCTAATTAGCTCACCACTTTACTCTCTGGCTGCAATTCTGACATTTGCTTTACTGATTTAGAACCAGGATCCAGAATGAACTGTCTGCATTATACTATTAGCCATGGAAGAAATAACTGAAGCAATTTAAACAAAGTTAAATGTTAGACAGTTTTCATATAACTTTACCCTCAGATATATGTCACAGTCTGCTTTGCAATCAAGTCATCAGGTATCCCATAAAAAACTAGGTGGAGAAAATGAAACACAGTATCATTTTGGGTAAGAGAAATTGAGGTCCAGTTGCCACGGCTGGCTCCCAGCTCTTTATTTCGGGAGTCGAGAGGCGGGTTTATGACGTGACAGCTAAGACTGTGAATTGTGGTTTGGAACACTGCTACGAGAGCTGTTTACTGTCTAGTCCTGACATATTTTAAGATGTGGAACGAGCAGGGTGAAACACAAGGCCTCAAGTCTAAACACCTTCACATTCAAAGAATTTGGACTTGCTAAGATTTGCAGTTACCCTGTTAACAGCTCAGAGAATAATCCACAGATTGCTCCAAAACACGCGCATGTGTCTGGGTCAAAGAGGGTGGTTGCGAGGGTGAAGAGGAGGATTATTTGCTTTTTTTTAATTTTGGAATGCTTTCCCTCTACCTGAAGCTTTTAAGAGAGAAACTGCTTGCCAATCTAGCCAGGCTCACATTCCAAATACTACAAGGTCATCCTAAACTCAACCTTTGAGTTCACAAACAATTCAAAATGTAACATATCACAGTGTTTGGGCAATATGACCTAATTTGACTCATCTCTTAGAGTTCTGCAGCTGTAGTCCTTAAAAAAACAAAACTATCTAAAAAAAAAAAAAAAACTATCATTTTGGAAACACTGATTGAGAAAACATTCTCTTGAACATGGAAGGACAAGACAAGTCATTAGATTAAAAACCCTTAATTGAGAATAAATGAGGGACATGTTGAAGAAATCCTCAAAGATAGTTTGAGGTACTTTTCATCCATACTCCTTTAAATTTCTATATTTTCTTTATAGTGTTTTAAAAGATCTGTATGTTATGAATAACTCCTTGAAGCATGCAGAATAACATACCACAATACTCAAATATTTGCATAAAATATTATTACTTCTGAGACACTTTGCCTCAAATTTATACCAGAGCAAGTGTAAAACTTCACATTCATAAAAGAGTGGCAGAAGGTCTACTTTATATTAGGAATGCTATTTTGTTTAAAATTTTTCATCATAATTACAGGGGACATCACTAGAGTCACAGTGTGCAAATTGCGCCCAATCTGACCCTACCACACAGAGGTGAAACACTAAGGGTGTGCAACAGGACAGCAAGAGGAACAGAACACCAACGTCCCCAGGGAATACAAAAATAGACTTTGGGACCAGGGCATGGCACCCCATCAGACTCAACCAGAAAACACTCCTAAAGGTCATCAAACTGACCTAGAACTATTTAGAGGCTTTTCTCTTCGTTGTCATTGGTTTTTGTTGTTGGTGTTTTGTTTTCTTTTGTTGGTTTGTTTTGTTCTATCTTGTTTTGAGTACATTATTATTATCACTGGAGGTCTACCTAGGTAGGCAGGATAAACAACTGGACCCAACTGTTCAAGGGAGACATGGGAGAGGGAGATGCAGTGCTGGGGAGGAGGAAAGAAGGGTGTGTTAACAAATCAAGGGACAAGGGAACAACAAGTGATCCAACGTTGATGGTGAGGAGAGTGTAGGAGGCCTGGTAGGGCTTGATCGAGGGCAATGTAACCAAGAGGAATTACTGAAACCCAAATGAAGGCTGAACATGATAGTGAGACAAGAGGAAATAGAGGAAAGAAAAGGAGGCAAGGGTGATTATACAGGTCTAACTACAGGCATGTACACATGTGAATATATGTGATAATGGGGAAATAGATCTATGTGCATATATGTATAGACTTAGTATCAAGGTAGCAGATGACCTTGGCCCTCTACTCAAGTTACTCTGTCAATGCAAGAACACTTTGTTCTATTAACATGGCAGTCCATAATGCTCACCTTTCCAACATGATCGCTGAAGACAAAGAGGGTGCCTAAGCAAACATGGTGAAAAAAGCTGATGGTGGCCAGCTATCAAAAGATATAGTGTCTGGGGTCTTAAAGGCTTGGAAATAAACACGCAGCTATCTAGCTGAGAAGCAACAAAGCCCACATGGAAGAAGCACACCAGCCTGTGTGATCATGAGGTGTCCAGGGGTCAAGTACCAGGCATCAAAGGAAAAAAATCATATTGTGAATGAGGGGGAGGGCAGATTGGGGACCCAAAGTTCATCTGTAGGCAAAGTAACATCCCCTTACAGAAGGGTCGTGGGAAGGAGATGAGCCAGTCAGGGTGCAATATAGGGCTGATGAAACATAAACTTTCCTCTAGTTCTTTACTGCTTCCTTCCCCCACCCCTACTATCATGATCTCAATTCTATCTTACAAATCCGGTTGATACAGCTCAGAGCTGGGCAAACTGACCAATAATGTGAATAGAGATACCAGGAGGCGGAGAGGAAGGTTGGGGGAAGAAAAGGGGAACTGATCACAAGGATCAAGCACTGAAGTTGTCAGAGACTTTGTCAGGCTGCAAGACAGTTTATTTATGCAAACAACGCCAATCTCATAAGATACAAATAATTTGAACACCAATCTCATAAGATACAAATAATTTGAACAAATAATTTTAACATAATATTTAAGTACTTGGAAAGTGCCCACCACCTGATATCCACTCAAGCATGCTTGGCAGTGTAAGTGGAGAAACAGGACACAAATGGAAACAGATCAGAATTATTTCAGGTAATAGAAATTGTATATGACAGCATGTTACTGGTTGTCTATAGACACTAAAAGAAGACATACAAAAAATATCAATGTCATGTGTTAAGAAGGTACTTGTAGAGGAAGTAGAATTTTGAGTGTGTTACCAAAGTACAATAGGAATCGAGCTGGTTTTGAAAGAAATGGTGGAGAGCAGGGAATATGTTAAAAATGAAGCCAAGTAAAGTGGTACGAAAGGAATGAAATGGCACGTGTTGGAAACAGTTTGGAAAAGACCATTCTAGAGAGAAGGAAAAGAGAAGCTTTTTGGAAGCCTATTTTAAAATTATCATTTCATGGATGAGTGTGACATATTTTAAAAAGCCCAAGATAACAAAATGAAGGCATGAGAAGAGCCGTTCACTTAAAATACATAAAACTCCCCAATCCTATTTTTAATGTCTTATAAGTCTAAGCCCAAATGAAAGGAAAGGAAAATGTCCCCAAAAGGGGTATAGCTACTGAATGAAACATTTTCCATTATTAAACAAAAAGACAAAAAACATGCAGCTATTATTTCATGACACAGCCTCCACCTCCACCTATATACTCCTGGTGTTTCTGTCTCTCTAAGCTTCCTAGGAGAATTCTGCCCTACTCAACCCACACCACACAATGTCAGCGGGAGTATCCTTCAGGAACTTAACAAGTTTCCCTTTTCCATATGCTCTGCATTTGGGGAAGAGAGGAAAACCTGAAAGGACAAGATCAGGGCTGTAGGGCAGTTAGGGTAAAGTTTCCTAACAAAATTCTCCTGGGACAGCCCTGGCTACTCAAAGGAGACACAAGTACAATGACATGCTTGAATAAATTTTTTGGCGCATCTTTCCTGCCCTTTATCTCACTGGTACAGTTTTTCAATGCCTTCAAACATGATCCAAACCGGTTGCCATAACCTATTTGTATGAATAGTTTCACTGAAATGTATTTCATGTAGCATATAATCCATCCATGTAAAATATACAACTAATGGTGTTTTGAATATTCAGATATGTACCACTATCCTACCTGTTTTAGAAAATTTCCATCCCCTCAAAAAGAACATTCCCCACCCTCAAAAAAAAGTCATACATTCTTAGCTATCACACCCCATTCTCTATTACACACAGCCCTAATCAACCCCATGTCTGCATTCTGCCCACAGATCCGCCTGGGTTTTCTGAGCTGAATTCCCTGCCTTACGATGAACTGGACCAGGAGGTGGCTCAGAAGACACTGTTTTGGGTTTTTTTTTTTTTGTGGGGGGGGTTGTTTTGTTTTTTTGTTTTTGAGGGAGTCACTGCCCTCTGGTGGTGGGAGAGTAGGAGGCCCAGTCTTACTCCTGCAGAGCTGCTGCTGGATTTGAACCTCCATCCCAGTAGGCCGCAGTCCCATGCAAAACCACTACGCCACCGGGGCTCAGCCCCATTGTTTTGACATGAGCTTATTCTCTGGATCATATTGGCAAACCCAAGACTTATCATTAATTAGCAGTTATTCCACAAAATCATCTTTGTTCTCTTTGGTCTTGTTTAAAGGCCTGAGGAAAAACTCAGGTCTTTAAACTAACTGGCCCTCACACAAAGTTCTTGGTGTTGATCAAGTCAAAGCCTGCCGAAACCAAGATGTTAGTTTTAAACAGAAAATGTCAAGTCATAAACAACCCCAACTTTAGTAACTATTGCATTAATGGTGATTCTAGAATTTACAACTTTAGCAATAGTTTCTTCATTCATTGAAGTTTATGGTCTTCCATCTCTTGATTCACCTTAGAGGTCTTCCAGATCTTAAAATATTCGGTACATCTAAAAATTGTTTTATGTAGGACAGAATTCTTGTAAATTTGTCACAAAACTTCAATGATTTGAGAAGATATTCCCTTAAGTTCTGATAAAATTTGATATTAGCCCTGCTCTCAGAATTGCTTTTTTTCCCACAGTACAAGAAGTATTCTTTTGTTTTGAAGATACAGCCCTACCTGCCCCCTAAGATGAAGACAAGTGTCCTGCTGAGAGAATTTGTCTGCAGTCACACATTCCTCACAGAGACGTCTGTTTGCAATAAACCTGTGCACGCTTGACTTGGAACACTAGTAACAATTTTTTGACTTAGCCTCATGTCACCTATTTAACCTCTGAACACTCTTTCAGTAGATAACATTAGTCATCACCATTTTACAATGAAGTCAAATGCAATACACAAAGGACACCTTACTCCTATGGACACTTTGGATGCTATAAGAATTAGTTCATGAGTTAGTCCGGATAGACTAGAGGAACACATGTTGACTCATTATGGTACCTCAGGAGTGTGGTACTAGAGGAACAAATCATAAGATGGAAAGTAGAAGCTTGTTTGATTTGTGCCTCGTGGTATTGTTACTTTTTTGGCTAGACACAAGTCAGATATGTCCTTTGAGTTTACTGAGTTATTTTCTGGAAACAATATGGGAAGTTGAAGTTTTGATTATTTTGTTTGGAAGCTGTCTTTGGTTGTTCCTATATAAAATGGATACTGTTAATGTATATATTAAGCTCAGGGATGGGGGCCACCATTTGAGAGTCTCAGAGCCAGTTCTGTTCAGGTACAATGGTTAAGAAGATTAGAATGCCAGACTGAAAGCAGGCATTTGTTTTGATGCCTTTCGAGACCTAATTCAATGTTTTTGTGTAAACAATAGTTTAGATAAGGATATAGATAAGCTTAATAAGTATTGACCTTCTGTTTTAAGAATTAAGTTTGATTTCTTATTATTCTGTTTATATTTTTTTCTTATGCCTGTTATTGTAAATATAAGGATGCATAGAAATGTTTATTGGGAAGTATGGAAAGGGTTTGCAAATACAGTTACCTTAAGCCAAGCATTGACCTCTAGAGGGTTTAGGATTTAGCGTTAAAGACATCTCTAAAGTGATTAACCCCACCTTGAGCTTAAAAGGGGTTAGACCACACCTGGAAAAACTTCTCTGAAGAAAGTAGCTCCACCCAGTCTTTGGGAGTACTCAGGATACTTGTAGTCTGAGAGGTCAGACTGACCCATAAAGAAGGATAGAGTCAATTTCCTTGGAAAATCCTGACTAGTGATTGTCTTCAAAAGCGAAGGAATCTAGAACCATGAAGATAACTCCTCTCTGGGTCTGAATGTTAAAGGAAACGTGGCAGGCTGAAATGCTTGTTAGGTGACCACCCAGATTTACTGCTTGTCGGTGAAAGCAGGAGAAATGCGGCAATAAAGAGCCGGGTTGACTTTGGCCACTGACACCCGGGGACTTGGTTCACAGGAAATAGAGGAGACGAGAGCGGGTTTACTGGTCTGATGTTCATGACCTAGCATGGAAGAGCTAGGCATGTTGAGAATTTGTTGGGGTCTTGCTCTAAAGGAAGGTGACCAATGGCTACCTTGGTAGGCTAAGTGGAAAAGTCCACATTGAGTTGACCAGACCCGACCAGAGGAAGAGAGGCAATTTAAGTCTGTGACCTGGTGCATATCGTTGCTGACTTTATGGATGGCCTGTCCTGATTTGACTTTGCTAATGGACACACACTTCACGGGTTTCCAACTGGAATGAAGATTCTTCACGTTGAAAGATATGATTGTTTCCTTACAGCACTGGGTTGGTGTAAGTGGGCAATATAGAAATTAGATACCCAAAATGGGGGAATGAAGGCATGAGGTAGTTTGGCTTGCAAACTCTTATAGGTGGTAGAATATACATTCATAGGATCATAGAATCAAGGTGTAGATATTTTGTAACTACAATTGTAAGGCACAGGCTATCTATTGATTTGTTCACTTATAGAATGTTATTTTCAAACGATGGTGACACATGCTGACTTATATGTATTTTTGTTTTATCCTGTTAGATATAAAAATGATTTTATTGTTTATTTGAGGGTTCATATGGTTACAGAGTTATGTGAAAGTATAAAATTAACAAGCAGTGGTCTGTGGCAGTCATGTGCTTATGTTAATTCTATAATTGAAATGTAGGGGTGGAGTCTAGCCTGTTAATCTGGAGATAGCCATTGAGTAGCCAATGAGGCCTGTATGTGGGCATGGCTTTCACCTGAGACTCCTGGGAAATCTCGTGATATTTCCCTCATAAAGATGAGAAGCTATCTTCCCCAGTTGTTGGGAGTTAGTTTGAGAGATGATTAACCACAGGCAACACAGAATGGCAGCAGCTGGGAGGCTGGAGTAGCCTGTGGAGAGACCACACAGCTTAGCCCTGATGACGACAGACCTCTGAAGCTGGAGTGGCATGCTGTTGATGGACCTGAGCCCGGGAAGCGAGGAGCCATGGGGAGATCCCTGCCAGCGCCAGAATTCTGCACCCACTGACCTGTGACTTCCTGAGTCGGAAGCAGACTTTATAGACTGACTTCGGGCATATGGTTTA